>JAAMPD010001785.1:0-20421 GCA_025266255.1 Trissolcus basalis | reverse complement strand
ATGTATTATAAGGTGTGAATGTAATTTTTTGTTAAAAATTCCAACTTTCAAAATGATTCTAAAGGTATTATAATATTATTAGAAAAGGTTTCTAATGATATTTTTATGCAAATGTCTAAGTCTCATTAGTTTCCGTTTTAAATGTCACTTTATTAGTTTCTATGCATTTTTTGTCCGTATTTTGGTATGACGTTACCGAGAGAATTTTTTCATCACTTTGAAATTCGTGTTGTATTTTTAAATTTGTTTTACGTGACTGGTTTGGTGATTATCCGTAATCTCCGCAATTAGCTGAAAAGCTTCTCTCTCTCTGATCCGCTAAATCCCTTTGCCGATTCGAAGCACTCAAAGATGCAATAAAGTTTTCGACTTTTTTTTGTAATTAGAATGTCACCGACGGGCTGGGTACTTTTATTCTCCATAAGCTGCGCTCTGGCGCTGAAAAATGGCCAACACAAATCATTGATGCCACCATTGGGCACTCTCCCTCGCAAACAAAGCGACTTGGAAATCAATGCTCCTAATTATGAGGGCAACTTAATGGCTTTACAACGTTACGCTGAGCAGAGCGACAGGGACCAGGAGAGATTGAGAAATGAGTTCCAGCAGCTGAGCGATGAAGAACTCAGCGAACTGGAAAGAGGTAGAAAATGTCAACAAAATGATGATCGATTTTTTTAGATAAGCTATCTTATCTTAGATAGGGGGAAATGAGCAAATGAAAGAGGAGGATACATCTTTAATTTCAATTTGTAGAGTATGGACAGGAGGAGACCATTGGGGATGGTTTCCAGAACGTTCAGAACGGCATGGGCAACTATCCGAACTATGCAGAACCGTCTTCCCGGTCTTCGAATTTCCGCGAACGTGAACGAAGCCGAGTCCATGGGTTTGGAGACAGGGATTTCATGGAGCCCCTTGTGGACGAGAGTTACGGTATTGAACGGACTCACGCAAAGGAACCCCACATGTAAGCCAAGCACAGTTTCTTGGTCACAAAACTTTAAGGGACATGTGTACTAGGGTGCAATTTGGGGCTTCTAAATATAAAAGATACACTTGATCGGATATAAAAAAAAAGTTTTTAATCATTTTTATAATTGCGCATTGTAAGTTACACATTTTTATGATGAAATTTTACGTCCCACTTTATATTGTTTTTGAAGGGGTGGTACGGTGTAGAATTTTCAGAAAATCGATATTTTGTTTTGACGCTGAAAAACTGCTCGGGTGAGTGCAGACTGAAGAACAAAAAATTGGATTGTAAAAGCAAAGTAGTTTTGAAATTAACAACCTTTATGACAGGTTGCTTTACCTACGCGTTGAAACTTTGAATGTCTTTTTCACAAAATAGTGATTTTCAATTCAGTAAACAACATTTCTCGGAATCTATGCATTTGAATTAATAATAAACCTACAACGATAAATAACATTCCATTTTTTTACACAAAACACAGTTGCCAGTTGACAAAAGCAACTTTAAAACATTTTAGCTAAATTTCGTTTTTATTTTATTAAAATTTATTCAAAAGCATTTATTAAAAATGCTTTTTATATTTGCTAGAGGCTACAGCCCCGTAATAATTAACTTAATTAATTAATAATTTGATTTACGCTTTAACAATAAAACAGCCTTATGTTCAAGCAAAATAAGTTTTTAATGCAAAAAAATACCCGGCTACTTTAAGGCCATGTAATTATGATCTTCAAACGGAGATTTTTTTTAGTTTTATTTAAAAAATATTGTAAAAGCAATATAAAAATGTGCGAATATCGCGTCAAACGTGTTAGTTTTTGAAATTTCATTAAATCTCTGATAAAGTTACACTTTTTTGCCTCCATAAGAGCGGGAGGGAGTGTTTTAATCTATAAAAATTTTATAGAAGATTAAGATTAATTTTGTGATATTTTTTATATTATATAAATAATAAAACGTTTTAAGACTCAAATAAGATCTTAAAATCCAACAAAATGTCTGGAAACATGTCGGATGCAGCGGCAATAATTTATATTGATATAGGTAGATAATTCCATTGTAAAAAGTTGATTAGATACCAATTCACTACAAAAAATTGCAGCTTTATTTTTTCAATCCTTCAGCAATCCAATTTGAATTGACACTATTTTTCGCACATCTACAAAGAACTGCCCTCTTAAAACAAAAGGTGAGATCAGCCTATAAAATGTATTTTCAATTCAGGATATACAGGTTGGGCACAAAAAAGGGAAGCATGTACGACGACTACGAAGGTCTGGACCCAGATGAATTTCTGCGTTACAAGCCTGAGATGGAGCGTCGAAATGTAAATGCAAGATATCCACTTGGACGGGACTTGCGCACATATTACGACCTGGTCAAGAGGTTCCCTGTAGCCAAACGTAGTCTGAAACCCATGACTAAGAAGCGCCAGGTCACCGACCTAAAAGTAATTTAAACTTTAAAAATGTCATTGTCGTTGAATTTTAAAATGAAGTTTAAATTTTAAATTTAAACGATCGTCGGTTTCAGGTTGCCCAGGACTTGGCCTCTCTATTCAACGCCCAACCAACGGAGAACGTACGCCAACAACAAACAACCACTAGCGAGCACAACCACACCTTCAATTCTAACGACCCGACCACTGTCCTTCCGCTTTCCACCGCCTCGCCAAAGAAGGATGAAAAGTCCCAGTCGCTAAAGAACAAGGAACAGGTGTTAGACGTGCAGAAGAAGAGTGTCAACTGGTCTGACTACTTTGGCTACGATCGCAGAAAGAAAAAAGCCACTTTGTCGGCTAGGCCGGGCTCGCAAAACCAGGACGATGCTTTCTTCTTGCAGCATTACTACTCGGTACTTAAATTCCAGTTTACTTGATCAGGCACTGTGTATGCACGCCGACTAATGTCTTTTTAAATTACTTTTGTTTGATTTTTTTTTTCTTCAGACCATGGGAGATAACCTCCAGTCTTACAAAAGAAACGGCGAATCTGATCTGGGGGACGGGTACTACACATTGCAGGATCTTAACGATTCTGAAGAGGTGAGTTCAAAGTTCAGCTTTGTAGAAGATTCTTGAAAAGGAACCACAGGATGAAAGGTTCGACTTTATCTTGCAGGGGCGGGAACGTTTGTTGAATTTCCTGGCGACTGTTTTCACAATGCAAAAACTCCATCAGGCTATTCGCAACCTTCAAAACAACAACCAACAAGATAACCAATTTTCCAGCGGTTACGAGGGTGGGATCGACTTTGACCGAAACGACGAGCGGCATGCCGGACGCGAAGGTATATATCCAGTTGTGAGAAAACGTCTCTCGATGCCGTACGTCAGTTAATTTCGCAACTCAACAAAATATTCCTCACTTTTTGTTTTCCAACCTAGACTTGTTAGCCTAGACGGGCAGTCCTCTTCTAGAACCTGATCTTGAAGGCAAACTTCGATACTTGAAACCTACAATCCCTAAAGTCTAGTTGAACTTAATTTCAAACGATCAAGAGGTTTTC
This sequence comes from Trissolcus basalis, assembly GCA_025266255.1. Classification (NCBI taxonomy): domain Eukaryota; kingdom Metazoa; phylum Arthropoda; class Insecta; order Hymenoptera; family Scelionidae; genus Trissolcus; species Trissolcus basalis. The sequence goes on along the minus strand of JAAMPD010001785.1, from coordinate 16,937 downwards.
CAGTTGCATTATTGACGTTCGATTTGCGTCTTCCGGAATTCAGTTGCAGTTTCAAAAATGTCTGTTCGTGAAAACAAAAAAAATACCAAAAAAAATTTAAAAAAAGTAAATTAATACTGTTTATAAACGAAACAACTCAGGGTGGAACGGGCTGAATTTATGAAAGTAGGACAGAACGAAAGTTACGAATATTTTATTACAAGTTTGCCGTCAGTGGGTAGCGGTGCATTTAGCAGGGACTGATTTATTCTTTTTATCTTCCACTCAGTTTTGTCCCCTCGTGCTAAAGATTTGATCTGTGGACTGACGGACCATATCAGACGCTTTTAAGAAAGTTTCTTTGATCCCTTGCACGTTACTTGAATATCTTGAATATCTCTGCTATCTTGCAACATTCAAAACAGTCGAGTACAGTCGCGAATGTACAAGTATCTTTTGTAACTCAAACAACCATTATAATTAAAAAGAAAAACTTGATCAATAATTGAGCTTTGATTGACTTTGCAAAATGATTTGTGCGGACGCAATACGAGTCTACTGTGTACTTTTAGATACACTAATACAATTTCCATATAACAAGGATGTTTGCTGTCGTCTCAAATGTGAAGCGTATTGTGGTTCGACTACCATTAAAGTATCCAATTCAGCGAGGTTCGATAAACAAACGAATTTACCAATCAGACTCCATTCTATATCTGATGCGCTTCCCATCTGAGACGTTTTCAGAGTTTATAAGTGTTTGTGTATATTGATCGATGTTACACGCTACGAAAAACGGTTTATCGCAACGCGCTGCATGCACAAAGATGACTAATTTTTGATATTCCTTTATGCCATGAGTTACGCTCTACTGAAGCACACACAAGCTGGCGCTAATTCAAAATTTAACTCTATAGTACAAATCAAAGGAAAATTTTATTTTCTTTCTCAGTTGATTGTTTGTTTGTTTACTTTCTAAGGATCGTGTATTTTTTATCGTCTTATTGATTGAATCTATGTACACCGTGAACGATTGTTTAACACAATACATTTAGTGTGAAAATGTTGTCTCTTTATTAAATACCTCTCCTTAAATATATATACAAGGTGTAGTAGAAATGCATGCGACGCTTTCGAACGCGCTATTATGATTGTCCTGTTTGATGTTTCATTTAGTTGAGAAGAAAACATACTGCGAAAAAAATAATGAAAATTCGAAACCAACAAATGTCAAACGTTATTTGATGAGACGAAGACAAAAATTGGGTTTCGAAAATTTGGTAGAAATATTGTGTTCGCTTTTTGCGTCAAGTTTTCTTCTCAAAAATACTTTTCAACATTTAATGATTAATGGAAACAAAAATGATTGAGATAAAATTGGAGACGTCTTATAAAATGTCTTATAAAAAAGTTACAAAGATATCAAAATAAATATACAAAAATGGGGCAAACTCGAGGACCAGCTCAGATTGTTATCTGCGATATTTGCCTCGAGGGAACTATCGCGAACGTTTGACTGATATATCTTCTACCATGATTGTTTATAATTTTAAGTGATGTTTAACCCGGACAAAAAGGTCAGTTTAAGAAAAACAAAAACTTGGAGAGAAATAGACAGTGATTAACTATATCAAAATTTTTAATACAGGCTAATTACAGGGGTCCGATCGAAAACTCGACCGAGAGTGCGAGCTTTTCGTCAAGTTTTCAATGCGACAGATATCTGTAGTCCTTCAGAAGTACAATCGTAATCTATACTAAACGTATATATTTTTGACGTACAAAATAATGTATGATGGCTACTGTATAAATTTTATCGTATATTCTTATCGCGATTGAGAACAGACTTATAACTGCAAAATCATCCAGCTTCGCATGAAACTGTAGCTGAGAGTTTGGCCGGATGATTTCGAACACGATGGCTTGTTTGAATTTCAACACCTGTTTCATGCCAGACGTGATTTATTGTTAAAACACATGTAACTTTCATGTTATCAATGTTTTAAATGTAATAGTGTAATCTGTAAAAGATAAGTGGTACTAAACTAATATATGTTTCAACAAAGCGTAGAGTCACCTATATACACCTAACAACAATTACATCATTTTAACATTCACATGAACTGCTCTTATTGGAAACGAAACATTCAAACTTATAAGAACAAAAGCAACCTTTAAAACAACCTTATACAGATTACAATGAAAGCACCAATACGGCACTAATGGAAACAAGAAAATATACTTGTAAATAATTTATTGTTTATAACTGTTGATCATGCGGACAATAAGAATATTCTCATCCAAGTATCAGTTGTGATTACGGGAAGGAAATGTTAGAAAAAAAAGAAAATATTTTTCATGCAGTGAATGAAGTTACTTATATTTTCTATGAAAAGGTTATTCATATTTTTAGAAGTAATTTTTAAGCAGAAACTTTCAATACTTTAGTAAAAAGTTTAGCGATAGTTGATATAAAAGAGCACTGTGTTTACTTTGACATGCACCCTCGAGCTGATAACTTCAACACTTATGTGTAACCACGTCCGGGTGGATATCGTAAATTAAACTTTAAATTAATAAAATAAAAAAAAATAAAAAGAAATCAAAGAGGATCCATTTTAAAAAACAAATTGATGTAAATTCAGTGTACGTTCGTGTTGCGTTTTCTGGAATTGAAAATTGCATTTATGATTGTCTTCGAGTATCAAAATTGATAATGTATGTGTCACAAAAAAATGTAACTATAAATGAAGTTGTAACAATTTATGGTCTTATTGGCATTCAGTGGTGGATAATTTCTATTAGTTAAATTTTAGAATTATAATTAATTCTAGTCCAAATTTCAGTCCAACATTCAAATTATTTTCAAAATCAAATTATAAAAATAAAAATTTGTTTAGAATCGATTGTTATCATTGTGAATGAAACCTTTAACATTTTTTCCCTGGCGAGACTATTCCGCTTGTCGGATTTCGTGTTGGCACAAGCGCTCTTAAAACGATTACTCCCACGATGGAACAGTCGCAAATGTTATTACCAACTGATAACTTTCAACAGACGGTAAGATGAACCCCTCCCAGTTCAAACAGAACAAACACTTAGAATAATTTCCTTACAATTTTATTCAACTTTTTGATCTACATTTTTCAATTCACAGCCTTTTGGTTTTCATACAAAAATATATCAACTATGTACATCTATTTACAAATGCCACCCCCTCCGTTTTGTCAATGTCCCCTCGCCAACCGTTCTAATCTGCCCACAACACCATGTAAATTCCTATTCAACCCTGAAAGTTTCCTCTTTTTCGTCATCTCCATGATGTTCTTCAGATCCAGTTCCTTTTTCCTCTCCACTCTTTGCTTGGGGAAACTGTTTTCATTGATCTTGTAAATAACAGACACCGCGGCTTCAAAAGCCGCCAAGGTACAGGTGAAGCCATCCCGAGGGGCAACGGACCAGAGAAAATTCTGCACGTAATGCAGATCAGTGATGAGTCTGCCGGGTCTCGACATGGCGATCACGTAGACCAGCAGCTGCACCAGTCCGTCGACCGAAAGGATGCCATCCACGTGTCTCGTGTCAATCACTCTGTTCCCTTCGTCGCTGGCCGTTTTCACGTCCGCGAAGATGCCCTTGAACTCGGCGATGGCCAAATCCAAGCAGTTGCGCAGACAGATGAATTTTTCCCAGGGACCTTCGGCGCAGTCCAAGTTCGACAGCTCGATTATCGCCGAAGGTAGTTCCACTTGGATGGGTTCAGTGAAACCCAATTGGTCGGGCGTCACGGTCATCCCACGCAGCTCCTCGAGTTTCGAATTCACATAGGCGTCCTCGGGGTGCAGCGTCTGCACCATGGAGGAGTACACCCGCTGGTGCAGATGGTGCATCGCAAATATCTCGACAGCCTTGCTCAGCAGGCTCTGGAACCGTGCGTCACGCTGCAGCTCCAACGCGTGCGATCGCATCGTCTTTGCCCAGTGATCGCGCGATAAATCTTTCAGCTTTTCGCGCAATTCCTGCGCGGTGCTGAATTGACTTACGTCAATGTCGGTCAGTTCTATTTCGAGGGCCAACAATGATGACTGCTCCGATACCTCGTTAAGGAATTTGAATGCACTGCAAATTAAATGAGTTGAATAAGTTTCACAATTTTTTTCTTTTTTGTTCTTTGTCTGGATTATTGTGGCAGGTGGGAAATTGAATATTGAAATTGCACTGACGAAGTTATTTTTAATTCAATTGGTATGAATCTAAACGATAATTGGATTTCAGTTTTACTTCGACTAAAGAATTTTATTCGTCGGAATAGAAAATGTTATTTGATTGTCAAGTCCAAGTTAATAAACTACCAATTTTATATCAAACTGGTTAGTTGAATTAAAAAGTATCGAATAAGGAAATTTGTAAATTACATTTTCTGTGTGTGAACAAGTGAAGCGACGTTTTAAATAGACAAGTACTGAGTACCACTTACTCTTGGTAACGAAAAATTTCCTGGTCCAAAGAAATGCCATTTTCAATTGTCTCGTTGGTACGTGCCCGAGTGGGGTTTATCGGCTTGTCCAAAATTAAAATTGTGTATGTCCTGTACTCGTTGTTCAAACTCTGTTCACGAAATAAAACCCTGGCACTGTAACTTGGGTCATTGCATTTTGTCAGTGGCATCGGTTCGATCTTATCGCCCGTTAAATAATATCCGTCGTTGTTCCATGATTTGTAGCAGTTTGAGTTCGTTGGATCCTCATTCAAAATGTGGTCATCTGAAATCACAATAGTATGGAAAATCGATTTTCAATTTCGGTTTCAATTTTGTTTAACACAATTGAATTCCATCACTATTATTACTTTGGAAACTTGTAAGTGGAGGCGGTTGCAATTTGTATGTACTTAATTTCCGGAGGAACGATTGGTGAATTTACAGACCAACAAAATGAACTTGACGTACACCGGATGCTGTAGCGGTAATTAAGCTCATTACTGTTTACAAATTTGGTACGTCAAGAATTAAACAAACAAATTGGGCACAAGTTAAACAGATTGTAAAACGATTTAATAACGAAGTTTCATAATTATTCATGCCATTTAATTTATCAAATATTTTTCAATGATAACAGATATCTAGAACAGCGATTATTTCATACGGAATTTCGAGTGGGGATTAAAAACAAATTCATTTTGTTATACTAGTCGAACGAAACAAACTATATTTTTGCGTGACAAGGAAATCTCACAGTCCAATTCGTAATGAAATGTCTGACTCGATAGTTACGAAAAAAAAAATCACTCGCGGGATTAAAAAGTCGAAGTCTCTTTTATTTGCTGAATAAATTGACATTTTTTCATGAATGCAGAGCAGTTTTTTGTTCGATGATACACATTCAAATAATGTATTCGACGCGGAAACAAAACGCTTCCTTAATCTGAAGTTGGAATAATTTTTTATCTAAGCGCTTTTATTTCTGACGTAAACGTATTGGATATGTGTCAGCTTTTGTCAGAGTCTACCATTATGTTTGACAATGAAAAGTTCCTCGGATTTATTATTTTTTACATACGCCAATATATTTTATGTTTGAGTTTACAAAAGAGTGTTCAATGCGGTTCTTGCAATACTTACTTATAAATTCTTCGGTAATTGTGATACCTCGCAAAGATTTACTTGATGGCACGCAAATTGTGCAGCATTTTAAAATCGCTCTGTCATGTTTATATCTGAACTGATTCTGCAATATAAATCAAATAAAATTTTCTTTTTGTTTCCCTTCAAATTTTTAATTAACTTTCCAAAAATAACGTTAATTCAATTTCAGATTAAATCATATAACAAACTGGAAAACGCTGGTGAAACAGTAAACAATTTTAATGAAAAATATTTATTTCTGAAAGCCTTTCAATTAGCTTTTTGGTTGAAAAAGTTAAACGAAAAACAAATGCGTAATCCTCACTTTCAATAAAATGTAAAACACATTATTAACAATATCTTCATCTTCCATCGCACACAATTACATGGTTAACCGAATTATATAATTTATAATTGCACAGCTCAGTGCGGAGAGGTGTTGGAGCGCGCACAGGTTGAACCAAACTAACGACAACAAGTCATTGAATCACGAGGTCACTGTTACTTGTCTTTGATAAAATACGTTCAAAGAACCTATTCCAACTTTTTTTATATGATTAAGTGATAAAGTCTTAATGCGCGGCAAGATAAAAATTCATTCAGTGACATCTGTTGTTGAATCAAAAACTATTTATCAGATACCAATCGATAGTAAAGATACACATCCGAATATTTACAATATAAAATCCAAGGTAGAATAACAAAGTCTTCCTATATCCTCTATTGTACAGACGTAATCAATTGGCAGTTTAAAATTGTTAACAAAAAACTCTGATAAGGGAGTATATAATGTCATTAACAATTGTGTTAGTGGATCAAAAAACAAACAGCTTTTCATTTTTTATAATTCAATGGAGGAATCCAACTTTCATAATTTTAATCACTTTTTTATACTTATTTTTAATATTGCTAACCTATTTCTAACTAAAAATTTAAGGACTCGATTTTCTAATACTTTTTGTTGATTTGTACCATAAATAAATTCAAATTAAAAACATGTTAATCAATTCAAAATACTTGAATAAAACTTTTTTAATTTAATAATGTTTGTTTTGTTTTTGTGTAATAGAAATTATATTTGTTGATGAAAATAATTTCGTTTATAAATTTTTGTAACAAAAAAACTAATTTTTAAAAAAATAAAAAAATATTGTAAAAAATACATCAACGTTAACAAAATGGGTCAAATCATAAAAAAAAAAACAAAACAAAAAAAAACAAAGAGAAAAAAGGAACATCGAAACAAAGAAAAAAATATGAGCGGAACTTTGTACTATAACGAGCATTGCGATCGGCATGAAATCATGCAAATGAAAGCGTGCGTGCGTCGCGGCCGATTTGCATTGCTTACGCTCTCGCATTAATCTAGCACCCGCATATTAAAACCGCAAAACACGCAACGTCAATATCGATTTATGCTAAGGCGCGATCGCACGCGTTCAGCGAGGTCGGCCGATATCGAGGCCACGCCGAGATCGGCGGAATCGGCGCTTATGAAGCAGAGGGGCGTCGGGATGCCACTTTTCTCGACCCACGTGACCGCGAGCGGAATCCACCGCATAGTCTCCGCCGAAAATCTAAATCCGTCTGAGCCGAGAAGAAGAGGCTGTTGCTTCCTCGCGAGTCTTTAGTTTATAATCGCCAGTGAGCTTTCTCGCGTCGTGTGAAAGCCTCGATCTCAAAAACAATCGTTCCCCTACTCCCCTGGGACGAAAAATCGGCCGACCGATTTTTTTCGAGATCGGCGCCGATTTTCGCGTTATGTCAAAGTCGAGTTTCCGGTGCTGCTAAACAGTCCGAGTGAGATCGGTGAAATCGTCGTCGTCAGGAGAAAGATCGCGTGACCCAAGATGATCCGAGTGGACGAATCGGACCCGGTCGGCGGTAAGGGAAAGAGGTCGCAAGCTTGTGAACTAGATTCCGCCGATTTCGTGGCGTCCCGCGCGCGTAATTCACGATATGAATTATTTTGAGAGTTTTACACAACGTGAAGCTTATTATGACGGGGTGTTTTAATTATAAGCGCGACACGTTTATTTTGGTTCCTACTTTTTATTTTTCTCCACGTTGCCCGTGAGAATTTTTTCGTACGCCTCTTATGAGAACTTTGATTGTGATCGTGAATCCTATGTAAAAATAGATTCACTTGTTGCATTTTGCTACCATCTATGGTTATAACCGAACATGTTTTCACCGTGCGTATAAATTTATTATCCGTGCGATTAAAATCACATGAAAACAGTGTCAGAAATTATTTCCATTTCATTATAAATAATTGAGAGTTATATATTGTTAATTGTATTTCATTTGCGTTCATCTCTGTCATGATTTGTAACTGACTCTTACAACTCAAACCAAACGGGTTAACTTTTTTATTTTATAAAATTTCAACCTATGATCAAACACCCTTAAATATTTGATACCGGGCGTGGTAATAAATTTGCAAATAAATCGGGCGTTTGTTAATGAATGAATTTTCGGGCCAATTTAAAAACGTAAATTCGAAGATACGAGCAGTGCTAATTGCAAAAACGTGTCGATTCTTTTAATTCAACAAGCATAACGATATTTTGGTCAAAGTCACAAATTAAAAAAGAATAACACGTGTTTTGTGCATTTCTGTTCACAGAAATCGAGCCAAGTTTTCCTTACAGGGATGTTACCGTGAGACGAGGGATTGATTTTAAAAGTCACTATGATATTCAAACGGAGCTCGGACGGTAATGAAAGAATGATGAAAATAATTAACCAGAAATTAACCCCATGACGATTAACCCCAAAAATGGCTTTCACTCAATCAACTTATTTCATAACAAAAATATAATGGTTTGTAAGAAGATATTTTTAATTAATAATTAAAGTAATTAATAAAAAAAGGAAGTATTTGTGGATGAGATGATGCAAATCCAATTATTAAGATCAAATACCGGATGGGAAATAGGCATTGATTAACTAGTGCCCCCGCAAAATGATAAACGTGAGGATTGGAATTGTACAACGGTATTTATTATTTCGACGCTTATAATTGGTTGGAAATCACGATTTGTCGCCGCTGCTGATTGTCAAACAAACGCGTCGCTCGTAATAATGCAATGCGTATGTATTAAAACGCGCGTCGATCGCATCAAGGACGACGCATCGAGTCAATTAATTTTAATTACATAGCGTCCCACATTTGGCAGTCGTACAACAAGCCGAGCTTTTGCTAGTCCGCAGAGACACAGGAAGTTGGTGCGAAATTCGCCGCATACCTTTCTCGCATATCTATGTCGCGTATAGAAATAATACTTTGCTCGGATCTTGCAATCTCCAAACTGCACTCCAGTTATTACTCAGCGCCAATTTGTTGCATGCAAAATTTCAATCCAAACGAAGAAAAAAACTATTTCTTTTTACAAAAAATAAACTTGGAAATAATGCAATCCAAGCAAAACAAATGTGAGATTGAAACTTCGTTAAAAATAAATCTACAAAAGAAAATTTTTTGTTTGTATAATAATTGGAAAAATAATTTTCACAAATCGGTACGAATGATTTGGATCGAAAAATTGTTTATGAATTTGTGAAACGTAACAGAATTCTGATAAAACGTGGGCGAGCGATCGAGACAATTTTTTTTTTTTAATTTCAAACTACACACTGAGTAGTTTGCATACGTCTTGCGACGCACAAGACACTTTGCATCCCATTAAAAAATCGCATAAATTTCACAAGTTGATGATTGAAGTCGCAAGCATATTTTGCAAACAAAGAGAAAACAATAACAAACAAAGAAACAACGTGATTGGAATAGGATGAAGTCGATCGGTTTGATATGAAAAAAAAGATTTTTGTTTGTTGACGAAATTTGATAAGAGAAAGAGACTTGGCAGGAATGTTGGAATCGCGCGGTTTATTTTCACGGATGTTTATATGTGATTTTTGATTGCAACTCATTCCGAGGCAACGTATGGCGTCGAATTGTTTGGCAATACAACCCGACAGAATGTACGCAGCGAATATATGTTTTATAAACGCGAGGCAATATATCAAAAAGACATTGGCGGGTTAATAAATAATAATAAAACAACCGGTTAAGAAACGGACGAAGAGAACATGATTTAAACTTCAACATCTAACTTTCTGAGCTTGACACCCTTCAGCTCGCAGCAATTTCGGTACATTTTCATCTCAAGTTAAAAAAGATCCGTTATATTTACAGAAAGATGAAAAATAATTTCGCATCAAGACAAATGAAATTTATTTAAAAAAACAGTTCGAAAGAGAAACAAGTTCATCAATGTCAGAAACTTTTTTTTTTACCAACAAAAAATAAATTTATCAATCTCGGACAATTTATTTTCGTCTGACAGAAAGCTCAAGTTCAAGTCGAAACTTTGAATTTATAACCGTTGTGAGTTTTCAACAAAGCCTGAGGCAAAAGCTAAGCGACTATTCTCGCGCTTCGTGCGCCCCGGGTCAATAAAATGGCCGGTTGTTAAATAATGATGAGTTACAGCGATAAAGTGTGAGATGCGTATCGTGTTTTAGCTCGGATGATCAAGGTCCCCGGAGCTATAAATAATTACATTCCTGTCTTCACGAGGGTGATTCCGAGCATTTCGACGCTGAAGAAATGTCATCGCGTACTTGACATGCGGGTTCAAGCGGAGCGTCGACCACGCCACTAAATGTATTTCATTAACAACTTTTGGCTACTTTACAAATTGCATTTACGGTCTGACAATGCAACCGGGAAGTCCGCTACTTGACAAAAAAATTTAACCTGGAATATCATTTTTATTACAAAATCCAACTTTATAAACCAACTATAAAATAATGATAAAAATATAGTTGATGTATATCCTTTTTCTAGTCAACTAATAAATATAATTTACCATGTATGTTTTATCTGTTAATAATAATTATTATTTATAAAAGGTGAATTTGTCTAAAAATAGTTCGAAAACAATGTCGACAATCGTTGTTTAGAATCCAACTTGAAAAACGAACTATAAAATAATGTTGAAAATATAATCTGTGTATTGTTCTTTGTAATGGATTAATTCAATTTATCATGCGATGTTTGTCTATTGGTAATAATAATTATGGAAGGCGTATTAGTTTAAAAATAGTTCGGAAACAATTGTTGACAATTGACGCAAAGTGATTGGCATGATATCGATATAGTTGACGTAACGATAGGTTGTAAACATAAATACCTGACGTAGTAATGTGTCTTTGTCCGAAGATTAAATAACGTTCAAATTCAAAGTGAAGCGACTTTTTGCAATTAATATTTGAAACATGCATTCTAAGTTTCTAAGGTCTATCTTGTTTTGAATAAATCAATAGTCCTAGTGACATGAAATTTTAATCAGTTTTCATAACGTAAGTAACATAATAAATAATTACACCTTCTACTTCATGTTTCGCAAATATTTCTATAAAAAAAATGTAACGTATGGAAAATTCGTAACTACCTTGTCCACAAAATTTCCTGTGATTCTGAGAAAAATATTTATTTTGTTTCATCTCGAAAATGTATTTTTCAACCTAGATACAAAATATCGTATTAGTTTTACCCGATTTTCCATCTTCTCTGGTAAAAAAATTTTTATGCGAAAATAAAATGGGATGAATCACACCAGTAAATTGCCAAAACATCAGATGCCAAGATGCTCGAAATTCCTCCAAAGCCAGAAGCACGTTTTTGCATAAATATTAACAAATAATGAGTGTGACTTTTTTTTAAAGCTCTGTTTCATGAATGACAATTTTCAGCGGCAAATTCGGAACGGTTTTTCAATGCAAAGACAAGAAAACTGGCCTGTCGCTTGCCGCCAAGGTGGTAAACATCACGAAAAAAGAAGACCGACGTTGCGTGGAACGAGAGGTCGAAATTATGCGTCGACTTCAGCATCCTCGATTAATACAATTGTATGACGCCATCGATAACGGAAAACACTTCTACGTCATACTTGAGCTGTGAGTATCAATTATAGATTATAGCTGCATCATTTGTCAATGCCACCAAACCAAGCTATACTTTTTTCCTTATAAAAAATTACGTCACCCCGTTTAAAACTTTGTTTTAATTCAAACAACAGACTTTTGGCACATACTTTGTTGGCAATATACGTGTCATTTAATATGAGATATAATTTCGTCTTTTTATTCTGCTGAACTACATTTGAATTGTTCAACTTTTCAATAACTTCAAGCTGAGTTATGAATTAAATCTGAGATTAAGAATTCATCTGATGGAATATTGACTTTGACACTGATTATTTCTTTAGAATCGAAGGTGGCGAGCTATTTGAAAGAGTAATCGACGATGACTTCGTGCTAACCGAAAGAAGCTGTGCAGTATTTATGAGGCAGATTTGCGAGGGCATGGAGTTCGTTCATTCTCAGTTCATTTTGCATCTAGACATGAAGGTACGCTCAAACTTCGATCAACCTGATAACGTAATTATATCGAACTTATTGAATAATATTGAACCGCTGGCAACCTCTCAAACATGATTAATCACAGCAAAATTGCGAATAATTGCTATACAAATGCCGCTTAACAAATGGTGGCAGTTCTTTGACTGGCTGCCAATAATAATGAATTGTTTGTGTAAACAGCCGACCACTTAGGCCAAATTCATAATGAGTTATGAATTTGTCCTCTGATTTGAACAAACATTGTTTCAACATCAATTTTTCGTTTCTTTAGCCCGAAAACATATTGTGCTTAACCAAGGAAGGAAACCGGATAAAAATCATTGATTTTGGATTGGCCAGACAGTACGATCCGTCGAAGAAGTTGCAAGTACTTTTTGGTACTCCGGAATTTGTCGCGCCGGAAGTTGTCAACTTTGACCAGATTGGCTTTGGAACTGACATGTGGAGCATTGGAGTTATATGCTACGTTCTGTGAGACATTTTTTGATCTTTACAATTGAAATTTTATTGTGCATCTATAAGACCGATCGCTTAAGTTTTTCATCTTCCTTTCAGACTCTCTGGTCTTTCGCCGTTTATGGGTGATACGGATTTAGAGACAATGGCTAATGTGACAATAGCAAAATACGACTTCGACCACGAGGCTTTCGCAAACATTTCAGAAGATGCCAAAGATTTTATCAGAACTCTTCTTGTTAAAGATATCGAGTAAGCATTGTTAACCCAATGAGGTCACTCTCTGCTTTTTACTAACCGCACTCTTTCTTTCCACATTCATATTCCAAATCACTCAAATTTTGCAAATAATGACTGCCTAAACTTTAAACTTTACAAATAAAAATTACAGAGTTTGTAAGAAATGAAATATTGTAGTAAAAAATGTAGGCTTTACATTTACCTCAAACTTCAGACGAAGTAAATATTTTCAAGCTGAGAAAAATTTGTTACTAAACAATTGTATCTAACATTCCAAAAACCATGTTTCTAATTATTCGATGTTGTTTAATTTTATGGAAGAATTATCTTTAACTAAAAAACAAAAAGAAAACAAGAAAATACATCACAACATCTTTTTATCTCTGCTATATGAGTAAAGTGAAGTCAAGTTCTGCCATATCAGTATGAACCAAATCTATCTGAAATAAAAGACCAAAATCTTTCACTGTCATGAGCCATAACAAACCACGAGATCGTTATTCGGTGTGTTGCCTGTCAAGCATGTTCAATCCTTCGTTCACGAATGCGTCAAATCTATCGACTACTTTACGCGGCGCTTCTCAAATATTTCAGAAAACGTGCGACTGCAAGTCAGTGTCGGGAGCATCGATGGTTGGCCCGAAAAAACGTCGGTAGCTCTAAAGTCATCCCCGTCATAACGAATAACAACCCTCAAAATAACATTAACAACATAACTATCAACAATAATCGTCACGACCTTCAAGAGCCGAAACACGAGCTGGACATGACGAAGGACAACTTGCGACTGTTCGTCGAGAGATGGAGGGAACACCCGGACAGTCCCTACACGATAGATCCGAAGTACGAGATTGATTCGTCGCGTCTTCTTGCCTCGGACTGCGATGTCAGATCTGTGTCCCTGCGAGGCCAAAGTCCCTCGCCCTGCGGAAGCATCTGCAGTTCAGGTTCCGAGTCGTTCAATGACACTTCTGTTTTCCGAACTCCCAAATTCAACCTGGTCGATAGGAGAGCTTCTGACAGCGCTACTTCCGATAGGCACAGAGACCCTGCGACTCAGATCATCTTGGCGGATGAGATCATCAAATTGTCGGAACACTTGAGAACGGTGGCCCTCAATTCGTTTGTACCTAACGAAGATCATTCCAAAAAGAAAGCGTCTACTTCGGTTAAGAAGAAGGCCCCGGTACCAAAGGCAACCAATGAGATCGCAGAGAAGCTGTCCACAATCACCAGACAAAGGAAACTTAATGGAACTACCTTCAACGGTACCAGAAAGTATGACAGCAACAATTCGGAGAACAGCCATGTTTTTAGTCTGAAGAAGAAGAAGACTGTTGCTGACAAAGAATCGAGGTCAGATAGAGAGAATGACAGTATTGTTAAGGTCAAACAAGTTCCTAAGAAGGAGGAGGTGAAGAAGGAGGCGAAGAAGGAAAAGGAGATGGATCTGATTCCACCTTGGAGGAAACCGAGAATGAAGCACAAATTCAGTGAGCTTGGCAGGGATGTCCCTCGGATAACGAACCTGCAGGACCTGCACAAAAATTTGAGTCTGGATGAACCAACGAGTACAAAATTGTTGTTGCAGTTGTTGAATGAGTGGGACGACGTGAGCAGGCCAAGTGGGGTGGGAAGAAAGTCCATCAGCTTTGACTGGTGCGCCGAGGACGTTACCAGGAGGTCCTTGAATTCGCTGGCTGAGTACTTCCATCTGGAACAACAGAAGGCTGCTGCTACGGCAGGCGCACCTTCCTCTGCTTCTTCTGTCCATCGTTGAGTTGGTCTTAGGTTGCTCTGATGGTGTCTTGGATGGACATCAAAATCTGACGAATATCACCGTTGGGTAATTCGATCTTGAAATCGCAGACTGAAGGGATTTCAGATTTTAATTATTGAACAACTGTGATATTTTTTTGTAATGTAATCAAGATTAATTGTCATTTCATTTAATTATAAGTCATTATCATGGTTAGAAAATTGAAATTATTTTTTTTTTAACTGAGGTAAAATTAGGGGTCAATTCTTGCAGTTCTTAATATGCTTCGTGTCGTGTTAAACATCATCATTATTTATATTACTGTAAGGGGTAATTGTATATATAATTGTAGGTGACTTGCAAATAAATCATTGTAGGTACAAAAAATCTATTTAACTGAAAAATGTAAAATATGTATATTTTATTCAAGTTTAATTACAATAATTGTTTATATCGTACTGTAAAAACATGAACGACCTTTTGTTAATAAAGTGATTTCATTCTTTGACTGACTGAAATAAAGTTGATATTTAAGAGTACATTTCATAATAGTTTTTTTTAAGTCGTCAAACAACATGCCATTGATTCATGTGTTACAAAATTTGTTATTTGTACATTACATCAAAACAAGATTTTATATTAATTATTAATTTTATCATTATCATATTACTATACAATTAACGCATCGGAGCCTACATTATTTACAACTATATTTATTATAAAAGTAAAAACAAAGTGCAATATTCAAATGCAAAAATTTAATTTAAATGCAATTCGCCTATTTGCTTTTAATCTTTTTAGTACTAATGTTATTTGAAAGAACCCAATTAATCATTATTAATTACATGAACTAGAATTACATAAAACAATTTTACTTCAATTGTAATAAACAATTATTATAACTTAATAATATATTAACCTTTGTTGATCTATAACTATTTTTATGAAAAGAAACAAAGAGGAATCTTACATTTGATACTTTGGTCGATTTAACTCGTCATTATTTTATATACCAGTTCAATAATACATTTTTGAAATTCTCATGAATATGTAAATAACTGTTTACCAGAAAAAGGCCAAGTGCAGGTCAAATGCTGGAACACCGCTGGATCGAGGCCCCCTTGGAAAATCCAATTTCCAAGGTCCGATTAAAACGTTATGTGATCAAGAAAAGATGGGTCAAGGCTGTCAATACTATTTTGGCACTCAGACGTATGGGAGCACATTTCGATGTCAAAGCAGCCTAACTCACTATGACTTTTTTCTCCGAGTGACTTTTTTACATAACGTTAGCGTAATTTAATAACAATGAAATACTGAATTTATATTTAACATTAGTTCACTTATTTATTTTTTAAAAAGTTTCTTTTTCTGACAAAACTAGTGTACTTTTAGGTATCTGTCAATTAACACGTGTCACGTCGAAAATTCTTATGAAGCTCATCCACTAGCAAAAATGTAAATACTTCGACAAGCGCATGCCATTTAAGAGCATCTTACAGTACAATATTATATTTATTACCATTCTTTAAAATTGGCAAAGACGAATGTGAATGTTAATTTTACTCAAAGGAGTTTTATTTATTATTCCATGGAAAACAATAAAACTGTAGTTTTCGTCAGCAGTTGATTCACATCGATTAACATTGAAATACCGAGATGTTTTATATAAAAATGTCTCTTCGGAAAATGTTTGGCATTCCTGTTACCAAAAAGATTCAGTATTTAGTAAATATAGAACAAACCTATATAGAAATGTGGAGAATTTTCGGCAAAGTTTGTTTGTACAGATTTTTTCCCTGTATGATATAAAAATTTCCTTACATTTAGAAACTAGAAATTATTGTTGACGTGTTTGAAATTCGTTTGATTACAAAAATGAAATTGCTATTTCTTATTTATAGTTTTTTCTTTAGTTCCTGCTAAAGTGCTGTATATTAAATTTGTTTATATTGAAAAATTGTTAAATATTTCAACCTGTTCTAAGTTATTCAAAATTGATTGCAATTAAATGAATTTTACACTAAAACCTGAGTCTGTTTTTTTTTCTTTATTAATTATTCTGAAAAAAATGAGCAATATTGGAACTACAGGTCAGACAGGCTGAGGCATGTGTGGCCAAGGAAAACATGTCACGTTCAAATGTTGATCCATTGGGTAACTAACAAAATAATCAGAATTTTTCATTCGCATTTAGCACCAAAGTTTGAAATTCTGATTTTCGACATTTAACGCTTAGATGCTCTCGTCGTTAGGTGAGAGCATCGGTGAATTCCTTTGATTTTCCTCCTACCGGTTCTCTACAGGTATCAGTGACCCATTAAGAAGTTTTCCTCATTAACTCGAATAAAGAAAGAACCTATAATCTCTCAGTGGGTTTAAGGTAATGGTGGGTATTTTTACACCCAGTTCTTTTTAATGTTTTAGGTTTAACCTACCGTACATATT
>JAAMPD010001784.1:0-20436 GCA_025266255.1 Trissolcus basalis | reverse complement strand
ATTAGCAGATGAATCACAAAGAGGGGCTTGTACTTCTAACCCAATTTGTAACTCATTTCTTTTTCTTTTTTTTTGTTGCTATCTAAATTGTATAAATTTTAAAAAGTAGGTTCCACGAGAATTTTTCATAAAAATATGTCATGTTGAAAATAATTTCTATAAAACTTATAAAATAACCAAATTTCGATATACGAACGTTGATAAAAATATTTTAGACTGCTTTTTGTGACGAAACTTCAGAACTAAAGAGGATGCAATTTAATAATGATATATTTCCATCAGTGCGTGCATCAAAACTATGAAGGTTCTTTGAAAAGTTTATTCCTTGATTGTCAGTTTTACTCCTAATATCTTTCATTTCAAAGGAAATGTATCATTTCAAGCGTGCGAAATTGAAACTTCTGCAATTGCCGCGGAAATTCTATACATTTATTTCAAATATTAGTTTTGATTCTATAATTTTCAAATTATATATTCTAAATGATATATTCTAATCAAAATTAAATGTATGAATGAAATAAATCCATCAGCATGTAAATTATAATTTACGCAATAACGCAAACAAGAGTACATTGATGTAATTCTTCATCAAGATGAAAAACAACAAAATCATAATTAAAATGTGTATAAAAACAAGAGTGAAAATTAAAAAAAACAACACAACACTTTTTGTTCGGCTTTATTTGACTTTTTACATTGGAGAAATAGGGAACTGAACTACGAATTCATCAAAAACTTTGTACACGAGTTTCAAGAGACTTGTTAAATGGTACAAAATCAAACGCTTTTCATACTCTCTATAAAGTTTTGCATTGGAAGAATATTTAAAATATGTGAAAATCATAATAATAATTATAATGTTCACCGAATGGAGAGAGGGAGTTTACAATGCGTCATGGAAAAGTTCTCTCTGAAGAAAAATTGGAATGAAATATTAATTGTTATTGATTCTGAAAATAAACAAAAAACGCATGTTTGAACAAATAAAAAACATAACAAAAAGCTGATGACACTAAGTGAATATCAAGTATACAAAATTGAACTCTGAAAACTTGCAAATGTACAGAATTATTTATATTTGAATAAAGTTTGTAAAAAATGTTGATTCAGACTGTCAACAAATGTTAATTACATTCTTTTCAAAAAGTTGTCAGAAAAAATGACAAATAGCAGGTTAATTTGAATATTATTCACTCGGTTGTGAAAAGAGTGGGTAGAGAGAGTAAAAAGGAGAAATAAAATGGGAAGACGTAAAAAATGTGTTGCGTAGAGGAGATGCACGGTTCGTGTTTAGTCGCACGCCTGAACGATGTGTATGAAAGAACAAAACAAGTGATACGCTGCCGTTTCTGATGAAACGTCGTCCAATGCGAAGTTGACAATGGAAGAGCGTGTACGTGCAGAATCATATGCACAACGCACGAGTGTGGATGTTAATCAGAATGGGATTTATCTTCGTAGCTCACATTACCCGGCTGTCGCAACAGTAGTAAAGGGGAGAGAGAGAGAGATGAAGAGAGCGCAATAACAAGCTGGAGAGAATATCAACTCGCAACCACCATGACGTGGCCTCGTACTTGTAATACTGCGGTACGCAAGGTGTAATTATCTCAACTACTCTGTTCATTCTGCGACCCGTTTTAGTTCGTTGTGCCAACAATAGGCAAACTCGGCGATGTCCGCGAGATACACGAAAATCTCTATAATCGCGTTCGCCTGGCAATCAGTTGGAAAATGTCTCACTAAAAGCACACAGCAATTACTATGCTAATGTCATAAGACATTAATGAATTATTCAGTCGAGCTATCGTTTACCCCTTCCGCACCACTTTTTTTCATTATTTTCATGATCTCTTCCATTTCGCTTTGAATTTTTTCTCCTATTTATATATATATAATATGTCTTTCTTCTTTCAATTTTTGTTACGCGATAATTTATAAAACATTTTTATTTCAAATCATTATAAAAGGAACTCACCACTGTGCACCATTCGTTTTTTTTCATGTTTCAAGCATTGCAAAATATTATATATTATTTTTATAAGTATCTCTTTTGTTTTCTCGCGTGAGAAATTATGTGCCCAACCAACATTCTGTCTGTCATATTATACCCAAACTCTCTTTGACTAGCAAATTTTTTTTCTTTATATTCAAATGATATATAGAAATAGCTTTTATTCGATACAACATCTGAAAATAAGAACATCTTTCACTGTCACATTATGTCGACTTTGGTCGATAAATGAAATATTTTTCTATCACATTCAAATGTTCCATCAGTTAGACAAGGTCGGTATGGAAAAATATTTTTTCACAGCTCGCTAGAAAAACATTGCAACGAAAATTTCAAACCAAAAATCGCACTTTAAATGTTCTTTCAGATCAAAATGTCACTATTCGAATTGAAAGCTGGAATTCATTTTATCATCAATTATTTTCATCTCCGAATATTCATACCGATGGTCATTTTCGCCTCAAATATTTAAAATGTAATTTTTCCGTCTGGAATTATATTTGCAATATTACACTTGCAATGTTGAATAATGTTTTTCCTCTTCAAAGTCATTGATTAAAATCTCAAATATATACAGTTTTTATGGAAATGAGCAAACGGTTATAAAAATTAGTCGATGTCAACATAGGTTAGGGGAAATTTTTTTTTCGTCCTTTGATAACTGTGAAATGCGAATTCAGTAATAAAAGAAATCGATTGCATCTGAATAACGCCATTGATTAAAGTTTTATTGAGAAAAGTCGTTTGACGAATCAAATGGTCAGTGCTCTTGAATGGGTTAGAAACTTGAGTGCAAATATATGAGTTTTCACTTGCTTTTTTTTTATTTGTGTCGTGATTCTTTTGTTCTAACCTATTTCTAACTCGGTTTTGGACTTCTACACTATCAGTCATTCTTATTTCTTTTTGTGAAGCTACCGAAAGAGACGGACTGGCGAGTATCACAGTGTCATTTCTGATGTTTCTCAAGACAGAGCTGATGTGGTCACTTTATTTCATTTTATGCCATCTGCAATTATCATCTCAGTTTTTGATATTGGCTTGGAACATCAAAAACGATAAAGTTCTTGTACCGTTTGAAATCGAAATTGTTTATGAAAAAGTTTATTCAAAAAAAGTATTTACATAGAAAGAAATTTAAAAATCTTTGTATTTTTTATGTAAAAAAATACATGTTCTGTAATGTGAAAAGTTTGAAAAAATTGTTTTAATAAAGTTCCTTTTTAATTTGAGGTTTTTTCTTTTCTCATTTGAGCGTTTTTGTTCGACCAAAATCATAAATGTAACGGTCGCAGGAGTTGATTTTCAGCCAATAAGCGGCACAAATGTAGTGAATATTATCAGCATACGACGCATCAGGGATTAAAATCTTCGGTTAACTTTTGTAAATGTTGCAGAAGATAATGGTTTCTCATTAAACTTAGACAAAACAAAGTGCATGATTATCTGCAAAGAGACACTTTGCTCATTCAATTTCGTTTGAACCCCACAAAAAAATTAAACAACTCGTTTTTCGCTTTTTATTGTAATTGTCAATTGCACAATTTCCTTTTCATGACATTTAGTGCTGTCTCTCTTTTTTAAGGCAAAAATAATCGTGATGTTCATTAAAAAATATTGATGAAAATGATTTAAATGAAAGAGTGACATTTCATCATTAGTAAATTATTCTTTCAAGAGGACACGACAACAATATTGATAACAATGCTGAATTATTGTGCAATATTGTAATAAAGAATATAATTTGTTACAATCATTTCATAGCTTTGTGAATTTTTATTATTATTTAAATAATTACCCATTTCATATCATCATTGAACAAAGAAATATTCGAAAAATTTTTTAATAAAATTAAAACATGTTGGTCTGATTTTTATTGAAATTCAGAACATGTAATATTCTTGATTTGGTGAATTTTAAAACGAATAAATAAAGTTTTCATTGTATACAAAATGTATTGCGTGGCTGTAGCTCAAATTTATTGACCTTATGACTTATTTCAACTGGTGAATTAATGTGTGTAATTTGTAGAATAATAAAAATTTAATGGCACTCATTTTATTATTCGTATCGTTCATTTAATAATTCATAATTAAGCAAATCTATTCCTTTTTGTTCGCGAGACTATATGGTGTATACGCGCCAGTGATTATTCTCATCTGTTGTCAGACACACCTTATGTTAGTGGACAAAGTGCAAATTATAAAAGCAAAATATTCTGAAAATGAAAAAAATATAATATTTAAAAAGTGGAAAATGAAGGTTCACATTTTTTACGAGATTCAAAGTCGTTTCAATTTTTCAAATAAATTTTGAGGCATTTATATCCATACGAAAAGATAAAAGTGATAAAAGTGAGAACATTTTTTTAAAACTTTCAATCTTGAATTCATTTTTCAAACTCTAACGTAGTTGACTACACTTTCACCTGTCGGCTTTTTTTTTTTTGTCAAGTTGATAAACTTTGATAAGGCGAACAGAAATCATAGCTTTTCTTTCTCTTCAATTTTAAATGACAAACGAGGATAATTCACACCGTGATGAATCGTCCTTATTTTGTAGTCTCAGTTTATTCTGTATCCCTGAGTGATTTTTTCCATCGTGTTTCGCTTGAAAAAAAATGAAATATTATATTGCGTAGGGAGAAATGACTAACAGAAAAATGTCACTTGCATGCGGGCTCGGCTCGCCGGCTCACCAAAACTTGTAAGTTGGCGGAAAACCATTCTGAAAAATGCTCCACGTAACTCTTCAACTCGGCCGTGTTACCCGAATAGAAACCGGGCGAGTTCAATAAAGTCTTCCACGCTTCGCGAAAGATTTTCCCAATAAACTTTGAGTTTCATTCAAAATATGTTTCAATACTTACAATAACTTTGTATTCAACTTATCCTAACATTTCACCGGAGCACAATTTTATCAATATGTATATTGAATTTCAATTACCTACTTCTTAACTTCCGTTCTATAATAACGATTCTCAAAAACTAATTTTACCGAAAAATTAAACACAGTTTATTTTGGATTCTCCCTCCAAAATTTGACTTGTAAAATACAAATAGAAAACTGTAAATTGAAACCGTTCGAATCTGCCGTACGAATTCTGAATCAGATTTCGACTTGTAGGCCGATAAGGTACTTTTACAATATCTAACGCTTCAACTTGATAAGGCCCTGATCAGCAATTTGATGGGGGCTTGAACAGAAAATCGCATTCATAATAGACCAGATGAGGCCCATATTCTATATCATAGCTACGATAAAAATGTATCAATCAGGATTGGAGATCAAGCAGGGTCACATTGAATCCAAGCGTTAAATGCAGCATAAGCGCCTAGCCACGGTACTCTCGGCGTGGCCTTATCTCACTTTGATCTAGAAACTGATATTCCCAACATTCAAAACTGAAATCAATTTTACATGGTTTAGCTTGATAATGCCTAGATTAGCTAGTGTGGACATACACGTCATGTTTCTATTAGAGGCTATTCTCAACATACACAAAACAATGAATTGACAAAAAAAAACAATAGGTTTGACAAGACTGTTGTACTCGATGTGCGAAAAGTTACACTTTGGGGCAAAAGCGCGCGACGAGATATATTCATTGTAAAGAGGCACTTGTTGTAATTGCCTGCAATTTGGCGCGAAGCGTGTTTACTGAGAAACTGCTTCCTGCATAGCAAAGGCGTAAGACGCCGTTAAATATTCAAACTAACGCTACAGCAAGCGTTTCTGAATTTAATTATCTGATGGGTGATCGATATTTACCAACAGACATACAAGATTTTGATTTAACGCTCAAGTTTACCGGCTTCGCAGGCTCACTTTCTCCACGCCCGATCTGCAAAACTTCTCAGTATAAATAAGAGTCGGGTTCTGCAGTTTCTCACGGCACTGCGATACTGCGAAACGGTTTTTATTTTATTTTCTTTTCAAGCTATAGGGGTGGGCAAAGTAATTCGATGTAAAACTAAAACGCACGTACTTTTTCGGAGACTGGATAAGAGCCAGTAGCGACTCAAATTTTGCACTGTCAAGGGATAAGCATCTATACAGAATGTCTCACATCGTTCAAAGATTTATGTCAGTGTAATGACACGAACTGATACCAACAAGAATCCATTGCTACGCTGGAAATGAGAACAACAACGTCAAGTGTAATTTATAATTCGATCGATTTCACATTTTTTACATTTCTATTTAAATTCAAATAATGTTTTGCCAACAAATAATTTGTTATCATAAATCCAGTTGATTCTCCTGTTTATTTAAATCAATTATCAAAAATTATTTCCAACAGAGATTAAATAAATATTGAATAAAAATGAAATATAAAATGAAATGTAAAGTATCCTTTCGAATGAGTGAACTATAAAATTACACCCAAATTTCAGACTGATGTGATTTTAACTGAAAATTTTCGTATAGATTGATTGGTCCAATCTGAATTATGACGAATGGCAATAATTTGTGTGATATATATGATATTATTTCCATTTATTGCTTGCAATCAAAGTTATAACGGAAAAATCTGTGTTTATAAAAATATCATAATTCAATAACCGAGTTCTAACGAACTAACCTAATTTTCTGGCTCGCTGTCAAAATTAAACCAACTTGTATCAGAGCTGATTTAACAATCTTTAATGATTTATTGTTTTACTCGTTTATTCACGCCACATGAAGTTTTTTTTTGTCAAGTTGTACGTTTCACTCCATAAATTCGTTTGTTGCATTTAGGGGTATAAATTTAAGGGTTAGTAAGTTGAGTCATAAAAAAAATAAAAAGAACGACTAGCTACGATATGCTATTAGAATGAAAACGTGTTAACACCTGTTATTTGAACGGTGTACTTACAAAGTGCAAAAGTAACATCTATTGTCAATCGGTTGATGCAGTAAACGGGGGTTTAACGGCACACGAATAATTAGGCTGTTGGCATAAAGCCGAGAATTTGCAGTGTGGTGCAGATTCAAAACGAATGGGGATGGTCTACGGTACATGGCCACAGCCATAACGAACGCTAGCGAGCTGCATTTTACGTGACGAGCGATAAATCCTAAACGACGATTTACGGAGAGCTCGGAGTCAAGATGAATTAGCAGACGATTCTCTGTGGCTTGTTATGTGTTTTATTTCGAATGGTTTGTTTTTCTCGCCGCAAGCAGAATTTCAAGTATGGATGGATTATTGTCTTGGTGAAGGAAAAAAGAGTGGAAAACAAAAAGCACGACTGATATTGACTAATCAAATTTAATTTGACGTTTGCAGATATCCGTTTCAGATCAAATTGAAATACGACTCGGAAACGAAAGTTTGTTACACTAAAATGTCAGACGTCAATCAGGATTTCGAGCATAAAAGCTCGATATTAATCTAGATTTATTAATGTATTTATTCAATCAGAAATATCAATCGAACGCAGAGAGTATTAAGATGATCCAAACCTAACAGCAGCATCCCCCGTTGAATAAGCAAATCGACTTGAGTTCTATTGTCGCGCGACGTCGTAAGGGTGTGCCTTACGGCCTGTCAGTGCAATTCATGCGTGAACACAGTAGCACGTAGGTTACATTTGAATTGTACGCCGAAACTTGTACAATTCACAGGATATACATTTGTATGCAGCCTTTGTTTGGCAGCATTAACATTCGAATATTAGTCTCTACTTGAACTATTGGTTTGCATTTTCAAATAAATGCCGACAAGTTTTGTTCTCAAAATCGAAGATAAACGCTTTCAAGTTACAGCGTTAATGGCACTGAAACAACACCAATAAGTTTAACAAATTTGCCTTGAACAATCGTAAGATAGAAGTGAATTTACATTTTACAATTGTTGTTTATACAGAGATGATTTTTCAGGTGGCCTGGCTACGAGTTACCACGCAGACTATTTTAACGATAGCTAATCACGTGATCACGAAGAACCACAGAATCATGGTTTCGCAAAGCGACCACAAGAGGTGGCACCTACACATACGAGACGTCCAGGAAACCGATCAAGGCACTTATATGTGTCAAATTAATACCGATCCGATGATCAGTCAAGTCGGACATCTCGAAGTCGTTAGTGAGTATTTTAAATTATAGCCATATTTTTTAACGAACTGCGCAAACAATTACGCACACGTATTTCGCACGCATCAATTCACTTGCACTCGCATTACTCATGGATCATATGATACATCACACATATACATTACACAAATTTGCTGCTACGTCACTTTGAATTTGTGAAATCTTAATGTAGGTAAGAACATAACAAACAAGCTTAACGTAGAAAAACAACGTGTTTTGGTATAAATAATCAGTCAATGTCAATAAGCATGGATACAAATTGAATAAGTAATGTAAACAAAGCTGATTTGACCAATAACATGAGTTGTTATGGATAATTTATTCTGGAATAGTAAATGTGTTTTATTTTTGTACAGTTCCACCAGATATTTTGGATTACCAAACCAGCACAGACATGGTAGTTACCGAAGGCAACAACGTAACGTTACGATGCGCCGCAAAAGGATCTCCGATTCCAAATATAACGTGGCGCCGCGAGGATGGGAGTTCTATACGTTTAGGAAATGGTTCGGAAGGTAAGCGGACATCGATAATCATAACAATCGGTATGCTGTTGCGCAACGCGAATTATTTATTACCGAGGAATGAGTTGCGAGGTGTTTGCACGTTACAACGTTCAATTGAATAATGCGATTAAAATGACGGCTAAAACGATTATTCCATTAATGAGAGACATGCAGCGAGAGGGGACAGGTGTTACAACTAATTGACTGCAAATTTGTTATTTTTGCATCAAATTCAGAATGAAGCTGCAGCGAATCGATTCATCAAATGTGTAAAAATGCTTTTGATAGTTGAAAGTGATCGTAGCAATACCGTACTAATGAAACGAAATCATGATTCATGCTGGTCAATTATCATCAATGAATTATGGCTTGAGCTTGTATTTGGTACGATTAGGTGTCATACGGTTAATTACCCTATATATATACAGAACCGGATTCGATGATACGCCATGATTAGCGTCAATTTTTTTTTCGAGATGATACACGACGCCAGTGCTTCGGAATATTTGTTGTTTTGTTTTTATCATCAGAGGGAATAATAAATTGAAATAGATATTTATATCCATATTGACACAAACATTTGGACGGATTTGCGCAACAGCATTGCTGTGCATTTGAAAATTTAAGAGATGTGTGTACCGAGCGGACGAAATATAGTTGTCATTGGCTGTACAGATAAAATAATAATATGTTTGTGATATTTCAGTGAGCAGCGTTGAAGGGTCATTATTTAACATAACAAGAGTGAATCGTCGACACATGGGAGCCTATCTTTGCATTGCGTCGAACGGCGTGCCGCCAACAGTCAGCAAACGCATTATGCTTATCGTTCACTGTACGTATAATATGCCGCATTGCAATTCTGAATCAAGCAAGTATTGTATCGTCGTATACAGTATATCGCAATGCGAAATCGCAGATAAAACGTACAACGTAACAGACCTTATTGAATGTGAATCAATTTAATTTCGATACAAATGAACTTGCGACCGAAGCTTGCTTGCGCCAATGGTGCA
This sequence comes from Trissolcus basalis, assembly GCA_025266255.1. Lineage (NCBI taxonomy): Eukaryota > Metazoa > Arthropoda > Insecta > Hymenoptera > Scelionidae > Trissolcus > Trissolcus basalis. The sequence goes on along the minus strand of JAAMPD010001784.1, from coordinate 10,816 downwards.
ATCTCTTTTTATTAATCAAAATAATATTATATGAAACACATTTTATCGAAAGCTCTGCTTTTTTCCAGTTTCGCCCAATATAGAAGTGCCGAACCAATTGGTGGGCGTGCAAGAAGGCCAGCAAATGACGCTCGAATGCTTCTCCGAGGCGTTTCCCAAATCTATTAACTATTGGACTCGGGATGATAACAATAATTTAATCGCTAATGGTACGTTTCAAATCTATTTGCCCATGCTTCAAATTAAAACACCGTTCTAGTTATGTTCTATTTGTAACTCCATTATTACCCAAGGAAAAAACAGATCAACTATTCAGCTTCGAATATCAAATTCAAATAATAAAATTCAGTTCAAATCGAATGACTATTTAATTTTGATTTCAATTTTTAATACTTGACCGGGATGATGATGATAATTTTAACACACGTCGTAAATAATGAATGTTTTGCAAAAGCTTGTGTTTGCTTTGTCCTGGTCGGGTATGGACGTTGAGTATAATGCACCGACAATGGGCGTTAATTTTTCCGCATGATTGGATGCTAGCCAGTTATAGATGTAATAAGAACTCGTGCTGAGAAACCGCTAATCGCCGACTTAATTAGGTTAATCTGAAATCGCTGGTCTGTTCTCCTGCGAGTTGCCTAGTCGTGGGTGGAAACGCACCGAGCTAAGAATTGTCGTGACTGATGGTTCCGTGCGAATGGCTCACTTAAATGGAAAGTGTCTCACTAATTGCTTCCAAACTTCACACTTGACAATCTGCAATTCTAGTTGAAAATGTCGCGATGAAATATGTCTTCCGTCATGTCGAAAGAAAATGCACTTTTGTCCGCGTTCTAAGCATTTGATCAGACATCTTTGATCGTTCAACTTTCATCTTACCGAAATTGGTTTACTTTAACGAGACAAAACAATGACACGCGCCAACTTATTTGAGATATGATATTGAATTTGAAATCTAAAGAAACCGAAAACTAATTAAATGTCGCAATCTTGACGGTAATTTGTTTAAGCTTCGAGTTTCGAATTTCAAGCTTTCGGCGAATCAGGAGTTTATAAAACAATGAAAAACAGAACTGGCTCTTATTTTCATAGTTGCAAAAAAAGTAGGAGTTCAAACTTGGATGAAACTTAATTTCTGTTTGTGAAACTATTATTATTTGTGCAGTGTATGAAAACGTCGAGGCCAATTTGGATTGGGTAAAAACATTGTGTCTACAAATCACGTGTTGGGAGGGGAAAAATGGGTTTCACGAGTTAATCGTTATTTCGTCTTTATAGATTAGTCATTTGATGAAGTATTCGAATTTCATTCGTGTGAAAGAAGATGATTCGAAACGAGCGCAAAGTTGAACAGCACGTTTCTTGAGGGAAGAATTTTTTACTTTTCCACAGCTTAAAACGTTTCTCGTTTGAAAGGCCGAAACTTTCGCTAACGCGTTTCGTTTAATTATATGACGACGATTTAGGGTAGGTTCGACAGCCTTTTGCAGAGCTTCGCCAGCTAAATGAGACCGGGCGTTATGGATTTTTGGCACGCATTGTCTGGGTACATGCTTTCACTGCATAAAGAGAAATTCACTTCAAAATGTTTTGCACTTTTTGTAATAAAAAATAATATCATATTTGAAACTTGATATTGCGTCTCAATAAACAATGTTAGCGGGGAATTCAGGAAAAATTTTTGAAATAAAAGCTGAAGGAATATTATACGCATCGCAAATTTATAATCCAATTTTTAAACATATTTGCGCATGTCGGAGACAATAGCCTTGTGCTTGGCATTCCAAAACAAGAAGACACAAAATGCACATTTGCATAGACATTTGAGTCAAATTTTTAATAAAACCATGTACTTATCCACAAAGGATTGCTTAAATTGAACGAACAATTATTATATAAACGAACGACTTTGTTGTAATTAAAACTTGAAAATTGAATTGTTTCAAATAATTTCGCACGAGCAGCTTCATGAAATAATCATCAGTATTTATTAATGGAAATTTAATAGATTGTTTGCATTTGATGGGCTTATGATGGTCAAATAAATTTCCAAGCGTGATTAATAATAACTTTATATCGTGAAAAGATCGATTCACAATCGTTTTGTCGAATGGTGCTGAAAAAAAGTGCACATGCATTCAAGCGCAAGACCCTAATGTCAGTTTTTCTAGTTCGCCAGGCACGAGGTATACCTCGCACGCTCCCTACGACCATCAATCGTATCCACCGGCATAAACACATTTAACAATTTCGTGTTAACAATTTTTCTCAGTTTCTTAAATATTTTCTTCTAGTAAATAACTCGAAACAAAATGAGCTTCTTTTATTTTATTTACTTTTTTCTTCCTCTAATAATATTTGTTGGTAATTTAAAAAACTCATTTTTGTCGCTATATTTTATTTTCAAAAGAAATATTCTTTTACTATATTTGAATTTACTTTCAGAAAAATACAAACCAGCGTTGGTGGATAACGTCTACAAAATACAAATGAAACTTACAATTAAAAACGTCACGTCATCGGACTTTGGAAATTATAAATGCATTTCAAGGAATTCACTAGGAAGTACTGACGGAACTATCAAACTTTATTGTAAGTATGAAAAAAATATAATATGTCGTATATGATTTTATATAATTAATATGATATAAGTAATATGAATTTAATTAGCCTCGTAAAAGTTTGACGACAACTGACTGGGAATTCCATCAATTTATTTGATCAGGGCATTATTGAATGCAAGATTATGTAAGCAGATCCTGATATTTCAAAATATGGTTTTGTGTTATGGTGTCCTGGCCAGGTCCACAATTGAGCCCGCTTCGAATTTCTACTAGGATCATTTTATGTTAGGGACAAATGCATACATTCAGAAACAAATAAATTGTATTGCTCGAGGATCTAATTAAACTTGTGTGATTCATATACGAGAAGCGTTATTTCATATGAATTTGGTTGCTCTTAATAGTTTAAATTAGAGTTGATACCGGTAAATTTCTTCGTAGTTAAATCATACTTTAGGTCAAAGATAAATTTAACTGCCCAAATTCGAGTTTGTATTACTTTTTAGCAGTCACGACCAAAAAATTAGTTTAATTTTCCACTCATCACTTTCAATCAAATTAATTATATTCTAATTGTTGTGTTGCAATGCAAATTGATTCTAATGAATAGAATCAAATCCTATGTTCCCAGAAATAAACATTTGCGGTACAATATTTTAAATCTCACATGTTACTCATTTTGAGACAAATACTGAATTTATAAATGCAAACGTTAAAAGTTTCGACTTCAACTCTAAAATCTAGATTTTTCAGACACATCAAAATGTAACCGATTAATCCTTGAAAGTTTAAATATTTTTAAGATTTGAAGATCGTTTCAGCCTTATTTTTGAAAAAACATATTTGAGAAAATGTTAGTGTTAAACATCACCATTACAAACATATTAGTTACAAGCATAGTCAGTTTTACAAACTTTTCTCTTTGTTAATTTTTCCCTGTATGTTACATTTGATATTTTTGTATGGCATTAAATAAAAAATGTGAAACGAATACAAATAAATTCAAATCGTTGGTTTATTTTAATATTTTTTTCTCGAACTTCTGTGGAAAGCGATATTACTCTATAAATAAAAAAACATTATGACAATTTAAATTGATTTGTCAATAAAAATTTATTAAAAAAAATTGGCAGCAATCACCTGTCATGTTACACTTTGAGAGAAACAAGATTTGATTATGATTGCATACGATAATAACTTCAAAATTAACAAAATATAAAAAACGTTTTTTTTTAAGTTTTATTCTTGACTCAAATAATTTTTTTATTAATGTCTCCATTTAATGATATTGCATGTTACATGAAATGTTTAATTTACTCGATCACATGCTGTCATCACGAACTAAAATTGTGGTATGACACAAATGTTAGTTTTAATACAGCATTCGACCGGGAACAAAATTGTGAATTTCAAAATAACTGCATACATGTTTATGAGCAAAATTGAGTACACCCATTAAGTCTTTTGATTGATTAATTAAAGCAAAAATAACTCTGCCAGGATATAATTAACAGCTGAATCAATAATTTGAATGTTTTTGCAATGTTAAATGTTAAGTCCAGAATCATTATCATCGAGTTTCGACCTAGTGCATTTTTTTCAGACTGCATAAACAAAAATGAAATATCCAAATAAGATTTATGTTAATGTCTACTAATTGTTGATAGAACATTTCAAAATAACCAAATAATCGAACTAATACTGATCAAATACAAAACCATTTTTTTCTTATTAATTAAATTCGTGATACAGTTTTTACTTTAGCATGATATAAAAATTTCAAATTTTTTTGCATAGTGTAAATTTCAATACATCAAAGTCCGAATAAAAAATGCTTTTTACAAGAATAATGTACAAAGTATTGCATTTTTTATGTTGGCCAATATATTAAAAGTTTTATTATGTTAACTTTGTTATTTTGCCTTTTACATTGTAACTGAAAATTCCTAAGTTGATTAGATAATTTTCCTTTTACTTTTATTTAGTTATCAGTTTTTCATTTTTATATTTTATCACCGGATAAAAGCAAAGGTATATATATTTTACAAAAATTACTTCAATCCTAGATGAGGGTTTGGGTCATGCATGAAAATTTGAGAAAATGAATTCGAATCGGACGTGATAATAAACGTTTTTAATGATAAGCAGGATTAAGATACGTGGCGTGACCGGCGTGCAAAGATAAATCGTCTTTCGTGAAGTACGAGCCGGTAAAAAGGTTTTGCATTTCAAGATCGCGTGACAACCGATTTACGATAGCTGCAACTGTCACGCGTACTTCACTGACAAAGCCTATTGATTTGTCATCGTAGGTTTTCTTTTGTTACAAGAAAACAATGCCACTGATAAAAAATTATCAATCGTTTACTGCATCTATTAAAGAAATTTTTTATTCAGCATTATCTGGTTTTTCAAACTTTGTAAATTGTATACAATTAAAAATGTATCCTTTCAATTGTTGTATCTTTCTTTCCTCATCCGGAAAATAAATAATTCAGTTTGATTAAATTTTCAGCTATCCCCATACCAACAACCGAGCCAACGACAACAACACAAGCGACCACAGCGATGGTGATGCCGAGCACAACAAGTTTTTCGAAAAGTAAGTTCTCATTGAATGACAGAGTTGATCGATTCAAAAAGTTGCAACAGAAATTAACTAAGACAAATATCGATGGCGTACTAATTTTTTTTTTCATCACAATATTGCAATCGTTATATGCATACAAGCTGTACCATTAATTTATTATTTAATCAATAATTATGCCTGATCAGTTATTTAACGTTGAAGGTGATGGAACAAACTTGCGCTGTTGTTCATCAATCAATCATGTAAGAGTAGCGTTACCAATTTCATAAGTAATTGGGCAAAGTTTTCAAAAACTTTCTTTATGAGCGCTGTACTATGAATGATTTATCCAATACTATATTTTTACTATGGTTAATTGTAACAAATATAGAAAAAAAATTATCTACGTAATCAAGAAATAGAACTTTAAAAATAGCGGGACATGAAATATGATAGAAAATCGTCTGGTTGATATTTTTTGATAGAAAAAACTGCTGCAATTTTTATGGAGACTGGTTATTGAATCTATAAACGGAATGTTTTATGAACAAAATTTTTTTCAATTTTTAGGTCGAAAGAAACATAAACCTCGTCAACGAAGTACATCCAGTCCTATTCAGAATTTCAACGAGTTCATTAAAATTACGAAAAATTCATCAAAAACTACAACAGGCAAGTTTTATATTAATATAAATTATGTTCATTCTTTTGACAAGTGACTAAACGGTTAAATTATTTCAGGCGTGCAAAGGCGGAACAACGAAAAACTTCAAGAAAGCCGCACTTTTGCAAAAACGGATCCAGTCACTCTCGTTGGAACTAACACACGAATCAATCAGGGAACTCTGGAAGTCCCTAAGACAGATAAAACATCACAGTCAATGTCAACAAGCAAAACCGCAGCTTTATTACAAAACTCGCTGAATACAATAGTTTTAAACTTCGTGGTTTTCATTTTTATGTTTAAGTTTCTTCACTTGTAATTACTGCCAGTAATTACTGGTGCTTTTAATGGCATATTTTTTAATGATGAAAAGTTTGGTACACGTTTTTTTTTGTGAACATTTTTATCAACGTACGGATAGATAAGTTTTGTATATAAATAAAATTCTACCGACGATTATAAAAATTCAAATTATTGCAAATTGTACAGTGTATATAAAACTTGAGAAACTTATTTATTATCATTGTGTTTGATTTATTTTTTGATTTTAATTTTTTTTCGTCAGCAAAAAAATGTGCAACGATTTTTTTATATGAAAATTATAGAATAAATGAAGTTGTAAATATACATGAAATATGAATGCTTGAGATAATTCTGATACTATAATTCACATCATAATTATCACAAGAGCCCATTTAGAAACGATTTGTTCAACTCCGGTAACTAAAGACTTAGATCAAATCTGTAATGTAATGTCTCAGAAAGAATTTCTACAAAAAGCAAACTGCGATATTATTGGGTTAGTAAGCATCCTTATAATAGAAAGACGTGTACGAATAACTATCTGTTGTAAATTATCTGCATCTAATGAACAATTAAAATCATTGCCAACTACGTGCTGCACAAGATTATCTATTGTGTTCCAAGATGTTACTTGTTGAGCGATATATTATAGTCGGAACAGTGTATATCAACTCACATATATTATAGTCGATAAACTGTACTCTCAGAACCGTACGAATCAACCAATTTAGATAATCCATATTAAATTAACCTTGCGAAGAATCTCACCTTCCCGACAACTATCAACTGGTGATCAAATTTTTTGATACAAATCGCAATTACTGTAACTTTAGTGATTGGATGTACAAATTAATGTTAAGTGTTAAGAATAATTGACGCCTATCAACTATTGTTCCCATGGTTTGTTTGTTGTACAATCTGTATTTGTAACAAAAATGTATATATATTTAAGGAAATAAAATAAATTATGAAATATGTTATAAAACTCTTAAACTAAAACTCAAATCTTATTTGTACAATTTTATTGACAGGTTGTGAAAAGTTTGCAAAACATGAGAAAAACGATAATACTTTTTTTTTAATTAATCCGATTGATACCGTTTTGTTTATAGACAATACCTTTTTCTATGTATGTATGGAAAAGCTGAGAAGAGATGAAAATGCCAGTCTCGCAACGGACACATGTATTTTGTATCTTTTTCTTTAGATCTTCTTACCAATACGGCCTGTATTATACGAGGAGAATGCACTCAACTTGACTCAGGCTATTGATGCATATGAGAAAAATACACTGATGTAAAATGTTTCAAGTTTTTCATTTGAATTTGAAAAGATGAAAATATGAAATATTGTGAAGGTGTGTTCGTTTTCATACTGTAACTGAAAATGAAAAAGTCGCTCTTTAGAAATGATTATTAATTTATTTTCTTCTCTTAAGCAATATGTGATTTTGGACAAACTGACGCACCAAAGCTGACATATGACTAGCACAAGTAACAATTCTTTATGTACATCATATGGCGTTCTATGCACTTCCACTTTTCATATTCATTCACTTAATCATATAGTCTGTATGTCACGTTAAAGTTTAATTTTTTACATTATAGCTTTGTTTTAATACATATTTTCATTTTTATTTTGTTCTTTTTTGTTTCCGTACACGCACACACGCTACTATATTCATACTTTTGTGATACATTGTTCTTATAAATACACATGTTATCTATACAATGCGATGATTTGTCATGAATTCGTGTCTGAATTGCAGGATTCATATTTGTAAATGTTAATTTTTAATCATAAAAACAATTTGTTTAGTAAAATAGAATTTAAAATTAAAAATTGACAATTTTGTTGAAAACGTTTTTGTAACTAACACAAATGCGAGTGAATTGGTTTATCGGTGATGGTATACAGTCAGTATACTGACAATATCATAATATAATCCTGCATCAGATATTGAATGAAAAATGATGTTTTGTTACATTAAATACACATTTCGCTTGCATTTGCTCGTCTGGTGTATGATCAAAAGCCTTCGAAGTCCGCTCTTTACATTGTGGAAGGATAACAAACATTGCATACAACTTGAAGCAATTTTCACTCAAAGCAGACATCTTGAACTCAATAAATGCAACTGACACATAATAATGTTTTTTATCAAAAAATAACATGGTTACAAGCACATCGTACTGGAATAAAGCACTCCCAAATGGTTACACGACATACAAAAATAAATGTAGCAAAATATTCGCCCTTTATTATGCGCCTTTTGAAATATATCTAACTTACATTAAGATATAAATAAGAGCTAAGAAAAGATTATTAAGCTTAATGAAATCCTCCTTCCCGCGATGTTGTGGTCTGCACGGTAAAAATATATCACACTCTTTTACAATAAATTGGTTTAATCGACGCGATCGTATGTAACAGATAAGGTGTTGAATGGTTGCGGTGCTTATCAATCTGAAATCCCAGCATGTAAATTCAATGAAGAAAACTGTCTTATGAGCACAGAAAGTGTTTAAACTGTTTGCAGATATCATCTCTGACACATTTGCCAAGCTATCAATTCTGAAACTGATATCTGATCAATCGACGTCGTTATAAATTAAATTAATTAATATTTTGATTGGATTTCATTGGTTTGGAAAAATTGATTAACAAAAAACGATCGACCAGAGTTTTATCTCTGACTTTTATTCGACGACGAAATTCAATTCAAAACGTACATTCATCTGTCACAAAGTGATACTTGTGCATGATGAAAACATTTTTTTCAAAAAGAGGCAATAAACGGTTAAATAAATAGTTTGACTCGAATCAATTTTAATTAAAATAAATTGATCCGATCAAGAGGGCACTTGGATTTCATTTTTGAAAATCCACTATAATTATAAACGTGGCTTTAAACTTTCGTTCGGCGTGCCTGGTCGGGATCAAAATCGTAATCCTTTCCGCTTGGGGTGCACAGGAGAGAAAAGGAAGCCAGCGAGGACATCGATGCTGGAAGTAACGTAATTCCTGGTGGCTGTACAGGGCTCGAATTCGATTCACCAAGTCGAGCGTGTTCACATCGTTTCGTCACGGTTTCGAATTCTATTGTGTTATTACAAAAACGCTTGCAGGGTGTGTACAAAAAAAAGTCCTCGACGAAAGATTATTTGATGCGAATAAGATGAGGGTCGTGAGATGTCGAAATAACGTTCACTCCGATGCAACCCTTTCTCCTAATTCAATCACGTTTTTGACACTCGTCTACTTAACTTTTGTCCCAAGTTTCATCATCACTCGCATATCCGATTAATTATGTAATATACAATCTTTCATTTTCTATCACTGATGACAGGGTGGCAAACAATCAGACAAAATTTCGCACGCTCAAATTGAATTAGAGATATTCAAATCAAGGCGTTGGTGCATGAAAGATGATAACTGGCGCCGATGTAAATTTTAATAAAAGACGAAAAATGGTGTATTAGAGTTTACGCGCACTCGAGATTGTTTTTTTTTTTTTTTTTCATTGTCAGTTATCATTAGTTATACTACAATGATTCAATTGAAAACGAAGGTTCCGCTGAATTTCTATGTGATTTCTTATTTCATCGGACTAGAAGGTTCTACTAGTTACAATTGAAAACTTTTTGAAGATGAAGCTTATCGCTTCAAATTTTATTTTTATTTTGCGTTCCATTTCCCACCTTTTTGTTCGTTTATTTGTTCGTCATCTTTGTTGATAAAAAAGTATCAAAATTGTTATTTTTCGGATATTATATTGAAAAAGATTTTTCGAACTTTAGGATATTAATATTACTCTTTAATAGATGATTATTAATCTTTCATGGCAGTATGTTTTTGATTTTATGTGAAAAAAATAATGTTTTAGAATCTTTGCTATGGAATTTTGTCAATACTATCATACTATCATAAATATTGACAAAAATTGAGTACCGAACAGTTATTCTGAATTATTTAATAGAATTTAAAATAAATTTAAAGTCCATAATTATTCGTGTCTATAAACACTTGGCAAACGTTAAAACTGAAAGTAAAAAAAAAATTTTGCAAAATGTAATATAAACATGTGACACTATATGTATATCGGGCAGTGTTGTCATACACCTTTGAAATGTAGTTCAAGCGGATTTTTTTCGTAACCGTATAAACGACGATGATCAAAGAAAAAATGGGATCCCGGAACGAAGTTGGAACATAGGAGATTCGCCTTAATGAGTATTACAAAATGCAGTATTATCGTCACTCATGCCAACCTCGAACCAGCGAGAATAAGGGAGAATGGAATTAATCGTTATCAACTTATTCGAATTTCCTCTACAACTTGAAACATTTCAGATCGACTCAAAGTTGAACAAAATTCTGTTTGATGAATATTTTGCAATTTCTTTCCGAGTTTTCGACACTTGTCTGCAGTCTCCCTTACGTTTCACTATGTACATACAATTCGCGCAACTCTTTCTACTTGTTCGTCATCATTTTTTCATTCCCTTACTGGAGTTTTCAATAAACAATGCTCGGTAAATATTTTACATGTTACCCGTCGATGAGTTTTACAATATAGAGGTAAATACACGGTCCCGAGGGATTCATTTCCTTAATAATAATAATAATAATAATAATAATAATAATAATAATAATAATAATAATAATAATAATAATAATAATCTCCACATCATCAGATTTATGCAGATTCTT
>JAAMPD010001783.1:0-20435 GCA_025266255.1 Trissolcus basalis | reverse complement strand
CCGGGGACACATTCGGTGCGTTCTCATTCGCGCTCATTGCACACACCGATTGGCAACCTCGAGACGACGCAAAAGTAATGATCAACTGGCGTCAATCGAACCCACAGACATTAAAGTGACGACTAATCTGTCGCGAGAATTTTACAACAATGTTGCAATAAATAACGCTCAAGTGTTACGTACTCTGCTAAACGCATCGCCTCAGTTTAAAAAGTATAACCTCACATGCAGTGTGTGAAACATTCAAGAACAAATGGCGGGAACGAAGCACTCTATACATGTAGGTGGGGGTAAATAGTTACCGGGATGGTAACATTGCGATAGGTTACAGATATTGTTATAACGTCGCCATACCGTGTTCAGGCACGTTTATAACGTCCAATAGAGAATTTTTAAAGTAAACAGAATTTGTAAAATAAAGTACAACTAACATTTTAGATTTTATCTTCGGTTCTCACGTAAGTTTACTTCAACTTTCTTTTGAAATAGTTTTGAAATATATATTGCAGCAAATTTTCACGTGTAAATGTTACTGACAAAACATGTGTAGTTTGTGTGAAAAGTGTCCATTCGAAAACGTAAACAAACAAGAAACAAAGTATACATTTGTATTCTGAATACAAATGAACATTTAACCTTTCTTTGCTTAGTGGAATGTTTAACTTTCATATTAATTATTTCATATATTTAACTGTCGAGACATCTTTATTATATCTCTCATTCTAGGTATTATTGTTTTGAACATTTATATAAATGAATCTTGTCGAGCTTGTCTATATGCTTCACGTTTATCATAAATTTTATGCCTTGGACTCTTTACAGCTCATCATGTATCAAATAATACGTCAAGGTCGTGGAGTAGTTCTGGTGCATGAGGGGTACCGGTATCATAAGGACAAGAGAACGGTTCCGTATATATGGAGATGTTCTACCAGACACGATACGTACTGCAGAGCAACAGCACAAATTTTGCACAATAACACAATTTACCGCACAAATGAACATGTTCATGAGTCAGACCCAAATATATTACGAAAAGATGAAGCTATTCGTGAAATGCTTGAGCAAGCTCGCATTACTACTCGTACCTATAAGGATATATATGAAGACGTAATATTGAGGTAGGTCATACTTATGATATTATTGTTTTCAGAATTGTTTGTTTCTTACATAAATTATTATTTTTTCCTAATCCTTATAGGTACCCTGGTTTGAGAAACGATTTGACAATAGGTAATATGACATGTCGAATGGCGCTAGCAAGAAAGAGTGACAGACCACCAACACCAAGAACATTTAATGAACTAGTTACAGTCACCCAGCAGTTTCATGAAACAACTAATCTCATACAAAAGTATTGTCAAACAGACGACGGTAACAAAGCGCTCATCTTATCAACAAACTCACACCTGGGAACATTATCAAATTGCAAAACTATTCTTCTGCTGAAAAATTATTTGGTAAATATATTTTGAACATTATTTATTTTAATTTATTCATAATTTAGTATTAAAATAGAATATATGTTGCAATTAGCTTGACGATGATTTATTAATGATTTTATATGATTAATATGAAATATGTGACTATTGAGTATTATGAAAAATGATTAAGTTTGTTTGTAAATGTTTTTAACTGATGTATTGTTTTGTACTCAGGTAACACCGACTGAGCCACTAATGGAGGAAGTACTCACAATTCATGGTGTTCAAAATGACAGAATGGTACTTTTCATTTCAATTAACCAAACAATTTTTAATTAACCAAATAATTTACTAATATAATATTTTTTTTTATAGATCAATGAAGCAGCTACAATTTTAATAGAAAAACGATGCCAAGAGATACAAATAAAAATCTTTACTGAAATTTGTGTGTTGTGTCCGAATTTACAAGCCAATTTGAAGGAGATTGTCACGGATTTCGATGGCGATCGCTTGAGAGCTTTAAAACATGTATTTCCAGAAGCCAAACTCCAAACAACTTGGTTCCACATCAAAAAAGTGAAAATATTTTGTTTTTGAAAACCTTTTTTTGTAATTCTGCAAAAGCAATATGTTGATAACTGAATTTATTTCTAGGCGTACATCGAATTTTGGGATATGATAAAACTGCCCTTGGAAGACCCAATTTTAAGAATGGTTCTAAACATGGCGTTACTACCAGAAGAACACTTAGAAGAATGCTTCACTATCATTCAAACAGCAGTTGATGAAAGATGCCCGCCTACAGCTGATTTAGGAGAGAACGAACGTAAACTTTTGCATTTTGCATCTTTTCTGCGTCAAGTCTGGAAACCGGCTAGTACCAAAATTTCTCAGTACAACTGCGACTTCAGTTATTCTGATTATTTAGAAGAAAAAGATCAAATTTACCGTGCACGCATGACTATTCATCCTGATGTTTGGAAATTTTTAGGTGGTAACATTATGATTTTATTTAGCACACATAACTTGAAGAAATGTAATTGAGGTTGGATTTTTTTTAGGAAAAATCGCTGCATTCGCTAAAATACCAGACAAGACTATTGTTATGAGACACAAGAACGACAAAAGACTGAAAGATATTTTTAATAAATCGATGGACTTGTTGGATGGAGAGTATGTTCATTTACATTGCTTATATTTTTGCATCTTCAAACATTAAATAAATAAAGTTGATTATCATTCTTCCACAGCATAACCGTTCGAGATTTTGTGTGTGCTTTTGAAAATTGGGACAATTCATTTCTTTTTAAACATCACCCACATTTTGGTAATTTTTAAAATCAAAACACATTTTTCTGTAGTTTATTTTGATATTTACTAATTTAAAAAATTTTATCATTTCAATTTCAGATAAAAAGTTGGTGAACAACCCATTACGGCTCGAACCCATGCTATTAGATAATCCAGTTACAATCCCAGGTTTTTTTTTTTCTACACCGTAAAACATTCTTTCTTTTTAGTAAAGTATCATTGTAATTATATTTATACCAATATTACAGCTGACCCAACGAATGACGAGGCTGTGCGAATATTACACCCAAGAAAGAGAGCTCGTCGGTCTGGTCGCCGAAACAGAACGGGTATGGACGATGCAGTACAAAACGTCGACGCTATAGAGCGCATAGTCGTCGAGCCGGAAATTCAGCACCAACCACCTACGCCCGAAGATCACGACATGTTATCAATGCAAGAAGATGAAGCAGAAAATGTCGACGCTATAGAGCGCATAGTTGTCGAGCCTGCAATTCATCAACCAGGTACGCCCGAAGATCACAGCAGGTTATCAGTGCAAGAAGAAGAACTACAAAACGCCGATGCTATAGAGCGCATAGTCGTCCAGCCTGAAAGTCACGAACCAGCTACGCTCGAAGATCATGGCATGTTATCAATGCAAGAAGATGAAGCACCAAACGTCGACGCTATAGAGCCCACAGTCGTCGAGCCTGAAATTCACGAACCAGCTCCGCTCGAAGATCACGGCATGACCGATTCATCCGATGCACCCATACAAGTGACACAAGACGAACCAGACGAGTGCATCATTTGCCGCGATAGACCAGCTACGTGCGCAACATATCCTTGTGAGCATAGGAACTTCTGTCGTGCATGCTTATTAGAATTAGCTGCAGTGCGAGGCGCAACTTGCCCCGTATGCCGGATGGAATATTACGATATTGTTTGAAGATATTCAAACAATATTGTCAATTCAAAAATATATATTGCCCATACAAGTCATGCGAATAAGAAATAATAAATAAATATAATATAAAATATAATAATAAATTTATTATAATCATTATGAAATTTTAGTTTTAATATTCTCGATTATTTTCTGTCAAAAAATAAATTTAGAAATGAAACATTTGGACTTGTTGCATTAGAGGTTTATTTTTTGTTAACATGTTTCTTTCCAAACTTGTAATACAGGATCTTTGTTTGTATTCAAAAATATAAGTCTTACTACCTGCACTACATTTAATTGTCTTTAATTTATCATCTTCATTAAAAATGTCTAGGTTCCATATGTAAAAGATAGTAAGTCACGATGAGTTTCAGTTCATTTCACGAGTCTTCATTCTTTTCTGAAATCGTATTCAAAGCTCGGTGTAATCTGATGTGAAATGTCAAGAGTCCAGTTTTGACTCTGTTGAATCTCTTGATTCGTCCACCAAGTTAATTTTGCATCAGAGTCGCATCTTTTTCTCCAGTTCAGATATATTTTTCGGCCGTGTTTCCGAGTGACTGATATTTCATATTAATAGTTTATTATCATTTTGAAAATGAATTACACTACACGACAACTTGCGACTGCGGTTCTACTTCTACCATAGGTATAACACGAATTAAAAAAAGATCTTAATGTGTATTTAAATCAATGAAATGTCGAAAATAGACTTTTTTTGTATTCAATCATTAGTGCGATAAAGAGAACGTTGCAGTTGGGGTCAGAAATTATTATATGATTATTATAATGTGGAACTTGTTATCCTAATCAGATTACAATTTCACACTCACTCATTTCGGCGATCCATCGTTGCAAATCGGAAACTTACCTTTCGACGAAAATCCAAGCTGAGATCTGTTTATTTAATAAAAAATTTCAAGGTCACTTTGTGATTTCCTCTGACAGAGTTGTCTTTCGTACATCCAGTTGTCAATGTTGACGACGTACTCATATGACAATTATATTTTGTAGGACATCTCATTGAAAGGTAGTACACAGTGTAGAACTGAAAGAAACTTTGTCTTTGTGAAACCACACACCATAGACAATTACCTCGATTAACCCTGAACGATTTTAACTGTTAGTCTAATAATGCTTCTGTAATAAGATATAGTTGTAATTGTATAATAAGGAACATGAACAATTGCTTAGAATTTGTCAAGTGATCGATAATTATAACAACATTGTCTTTTTATTTTAATTTTATTATTTTTATTTATTTATTAATTATTTTTTTATATTTTATATTTTAAATATTTTATAAATTAAATATTATTAGTTATTTAATATATATATCATTATTAATTTATTATTCTTGTTGACGGATTGTTGTTAAAATGGTGAGATTGTTTCAGAAATAAGATTTGAAATTCGATTAATCGAATTTAAAAAACGCGGACATTTAGTACCCATAGAGGGCAGAACTGTACAATAGACAATATATTTGATAGTAGCTTTTTTGTAAAAATCTGTGTACAAAAAATATGTGGTTTGAAAATAAGTTTGTAAACTTTTTTTGCACAGGTCATGGTGAGAATATCATTGTATGTGAATCTAAGATAAGTCAAACTAAATTTTATTGACTGCACTATATAAATGTGCTTAGCCAAAATGAGTTTTGATATTAGAGTGTGTACGTACAAAATGTTTGTATATTTGGTGAGTATTTCTTGGTGTGTAGATATCAGAGTGAATAGACTTAACAACGGACAAAAATGAAGTGTCACATTTTGGTATATTTTTTTTATTTTCAACTACTTTCACGTGTTTATTGGAACATGTGTGTACTTTTTATTGTTACATTAATGTATTCATAAATTACTGTGCAAAATTTTTAAGTACTCGGAATTGAATATGTGAATATATTAAGTTATTGTTTTAAAATTGCGTTAAAAAATATCTACAATCAAAAATTGTTTCGGGAAAAAAAGGTCATATTACTGTTGTGAAATTTATTTGTGTGTAACATCAAGTGTGTATTTTTTAAGTTCTGTAACCTATTTGTGAGTAACAATTCCGTGCCATTTTATACAGTGTCCTTAAAAACATGAAAAAAATGAACAAAAATTTTTCGAACAGTGGTTACAACTTTACTTGTTTATTTTTCGTGTCTTGCTTTTTGTGACTAACATTTGCGAGGGTGATCCGTGTTGTTTCAATTCGTCGAACGCAGTTTTTTATGGTGTGTACACTTGTATGTATTCTTTAAATTTATATCATTACAACAGGGGCTAGTATCAATTGGTCGATCATGATGGAACGTATCTCTACTCGCCTATTGTTTTTTTTGACAAAGTCCGTTGTTTGTAATAAATTCGTTATGATTCCTGATTTATTTCCATCACAACCTGTTATTTTGGTATGAGTTCTTTCATTCGTGTCTTATTTATGATTGTCCATATTCAGTTTTGTGTACATTGTAGTGTTTTTTGACATTGTGATTATTTTTACCAGTGAGCAAAATGCAAATATAATTTTGACATGTGCGAATATTACCATATGTTTTTTACATGTGATTAAATGTTATTGTGTGATAACATTATGTGCACATTTCAACTGTGTGTATCTTTCGGTGTACATGTTGAGTGTGTTCAAATACAATTGTCAGTCATTACGATTCGGACATTTTATAATTTCACTTTTTTCGGTGTCTATTATTTTGTGAGTATTTTTAGTGGTGTGAGATTCATTTGTGTTTATGCATTTATGTGCACAATAATTTCCATCCGAATAGGTACTTCGCCAAATTATGCATTGCAAAATTTACAAATCACTTAATTTTGACATACTTAGTTACGTATCACAATATTTCAATCATTACAGATCTCAATTAATTTTAAATGATAATACAAAAACAACTTGATATCATGTTAGAATGTGAAACTATTTAATTAGTACAAAATAAATTGTACAAGTTGAAATAATTATTAAGTCAGCTAATAAATAGAATTTGATCTCAGTAGCTGTAAGACAAAATAAAAATATATAACGCTTAACTCGTATATTTATTCAATCAACTAATCAATTACATTTTCATCCGTCAATTCGTGTATAAAAATTTGAACAAGAATAACTTTGAAAATACTTCTAATAATATAACATGTCATTTTGTGCATTCAATGGAGATCGTTTCAATTTATAGTTCAATTTATCAAATAATCAAATATCTGACAAATTATTATTTATTTGAAATATTAAGAAAGATATTCTTGTAAACTCACTCTATTAGAACAGACCTATATGTAAAAAAATAATCAAAAACGTTGCTGCCCTTTTGCATCAGACAAGCAATAATATTATTCTCATTCGATGACTATGTGACAAAATTAATAAATGAATTCAAATATCACTTTGTTTAAATAATTATTCTCAACAAATTCGAAACAATACGTTTGTCGAAGAAATTTTTTCTTCATATATATATTTATGTATTTATTTGCTACTACCGCGACACTTTCCAAGAAATCAACATAACGTGCGCAACTTTTTTGAAGAGTGTAATAAATAAATACAACTATTTCTAAATTTTTGGAAAACTTGTTTTTAACTTGTAAGAATTTGCGCGTCCTCATATTTTATCATCCCGTAAGTTGCAAAGATTGTTTAATAAAGGTACGCTACTGATTACACCCACTCAATTTCTTACGAATTAAAAAGTCATTTTGCAACAGGATCCACGTAGATCAGGACGTCTAAATTGTTTAAATTGTATTTATCATTAATTTATATTACTTTCATTTTTAATTTAAATTTTTTATTTTTATATATAACAATTAATGAAAAGTATTACCGGTCAAAAATATATACATATGTTTATTTATTAATTGTGCCGATCTGGTACCTATATGTTTTCTCTCTATATATTATAGATATATAAGAGTGGTTTTCATCATTTTAAGACATTTCAACTTTGATAAGACTTTTAAAACTTCAATGCTGTCTATCATTTGAATTAAAATTTGTACAAATATTCGTATATCAACTCTAAATACAGCACAATTTTTTATGTCTCTGAGGATATAACATTTTTGACAGGTCATACATTTCAATTTCAATTCAAATTTGTTTGCAAAATTATGCTTTAATATTTTTGTATCTGTTATTAGCTTTTCTTTTCACGGATAAATATTTACTTTAAAGAAAATCATACTTTGCTATTTGTTTAAAATCATTCATATAGAATTTGTTTTATTTATTTTTTTTTATAATTCTATAGACCAGGCAGTAAAGTGAGTATTGAGCACTTGATTTTTCTTTAGTCAGAAATAACATCTTAAATAACACAAACTTTTTGCAAAATCTATATTTTTAATTCATTTTGAACTTTGTTTTCAGGCCTACAATTAAATTTACATATATAAAGAAATAAACGCCGAAATTATATGAGTTTAAGTACAAGACAAGGGGCTAGCCATTTTGGCATACTTTTCTGCATAGGAACTTTTTGTCGCACAAATTTTTCAAATGTTAAATATTAAAATAAAAATAATAAATATGAATGAAACAAAAATTACCTATTTTTTCAAATGTTTAATTAGATAAATTCTGTATTTAGTTATAATGATCATGTAGCATATATAGATAGATATATATATACTTTATTCGAGTTTCTGACCATTAAATTAATATACAGTGTTCTAATGTATATGTACAAATACAAGCTAAAGTGGTGTTACGTTTTTGGATATATGAATGAAAATTTCTGAACGAAAAAAAAAGTAGTTGTCAGAGTAATCGAAAATTTAAAAAGAAATTTCAAATGAAAATATAATAAAGTTTCGTGATAGAAATTCATGGTTCTTTTTTGATTATATTGCAATATTTTAAAATTCTATCTCGAATTTGTATTTGCTTATTCATTGAAGTTATGAACAACGTTACTCAAGAAGAGAAGAGATTCGCTCTTCACAAAAATTTCATACGAAAGATCTGCAAAATAAATTGAAAAATCATAAGTCATAAAGAATTGATAGGTATCTATAGTTTTGCAAAGTCAATAAAAATTTGCAATAAAAAGGACATTGAATGGTGTATATGTATTTTTTACTGCGTGGTCTTCATAAGAGACGCGATCAGAAAAATATGATATTCTCTACGTCCTAAGTCTTCATGTATAGTAGCTTTAAAAATTTGTATTACTGATTATATAAGTAGTTGAGTATCAATATCGCGTAGAATATTTTGTTGATAGAAAGAATATAAATGTTTTCTACAACGTACGCTGAGATAAAAAGGCTGATTTGAATGAATTATTCTGAATTGCTTATCCAAAGATGCATCAACTTTCTTTATACAAATAGTTGTAAGCCATATCTGTGATTATATTTTAATAAGCACTACAATTTGTAACTAAAAAAAAAATTGATTGTTATTTGCAAGCATGCTACTGTTCAACTAATTTCATTAATTTCAACTCTATTTTTGTTATATTTGATCAACTATTGATTTGCTACAGTTGTATATATTCAATTGAATATTAAACAAACCGTTTTGGTTGTTGATTGTTCACTTATAAATTGGATATCACGAGATGAAATAATGATGTCTTAATATATAGGTATATATCTAGATAGAAATAGTAATTTTTTGAGAAAGTTAGCATCATCTATTCCAAAATTTATTTCAAGCAAGAGTATAAAAAGTGTCTATTTTATAATTTGGAAGACTAGTGGAGATATTTTTAATTTCCTCATCAATTTTCTATCAAGCGTTGTCAAATCATGAATCATTTAAATTGAATTGAGAACGATTTAAACTATTGTCAGTAAATCGATCAATTTTTTCAACAATTAACACTCAATCATCCTCAGTTAGAAACGAAAAACAAAACCACTTTTTTCTCAGGCTATAGAGTTGTAAAAAACATCGACATTCGCTTAATACAAACTCACATAACTTTCATACATAGTAAAATGTTCAAAGAACTGAATTAAAATGGCCATATGTCCATATGTGAAAGTTATATGAGCGCGATAATAAAATGTTTGATTGAACATAAATTTGCGCTCACCTTTGAACCAACCGAATCGTCATGTCAAAATGACAAATTGGCTAAATCTAAAACTACTGAAAGTTCTGGGTTTCGTGTCGAGTGGACGGTGAAAACTAGTTTACACTACACAGTGGTCTCCCGGTCAACGTGAATATATTCCACGTAACCGGGAAGCTGTTGTCAGGATTCTGCATTTAATAACGCTTCTTCAGTATTGGCTCGCCTGGGTTTCGATTTTTTCGTTCCTTTGAAATGTAAACTTTTGGCCCGTGCCTTTGATCTGAAATCAATAAAATAACAAAAAAAAAAAATTTTTTTTTTAACTCATCATACCGAATGAAAGTTGTAATATATATGTAAGTGAATTCACAAAAAGTTTCTAATTTTATAATTGCAATAATAATATTACACAAGAAGAAAAACAAATATATTGAGTATGGTTTCGTATCGTTTACAAGCAAAAATTGTTAATAATTTGAACTAAAAATATAAGATGAAAATGTTGTGCTCCATGTTAAAAGGTTATTAAAAAATTATTAAAAATATGGTGTAATAAGACTGAAATTGTTAAGTTTTGGTGAATCCAGCAGCAATATTGTAATACTGGTTGTTTGAAAAGTTGTGTTGATAAACATAATTGATATTGATTACCTGCTTATAAGTATAATGAATAGGCACGCAAAGGCAGTAACAATTCCTGCTATTCCAGTAATTACAAGCCACATCTCCGATGGGAACATTCCGAGTAGTTTTGCGCCACTACCACAGTCAGCTTCGTCATGTCCCGACGGACAATTCATCCTTCCATCGCACCACAAACTAGGAGCTATACAGGCACTAAGCTCAGGACACCTATGAGGGCAATCTGCAATCTGTAGAGTATCATTTTCTGGGATACGTTCTGGAAGTCGCAACTGTCGGCGCAATGCCGATTTCGTTTTTGATATTTCCAACCAAGAAGCCGCTGCTTGGCCGTTTTCTCGTGCAACAAAGTCCAAGAGGAGTGCAGGCGGTCGCGATGGCGTTGGCCAAATTGGCTCGTCTGTCGGCACTCCAAGCCATTCTTCAGAAAATACATGAACTGTGTACTCCCTTGTTTCCGGCTCGGCTGGACAAACCACTTTCAATAGTTTCGGAGGCCAGCCCGAGTAAAGTAATATACGATTCGTTGTATGGCACTTGATGTTTTCCGTTGAGTCGGTTACACCCGATGGCTCTAATGGTAATATCCAGCCCCATGTTAGTATAAATAAAGATCTATTATCCCTAGCTTCTATTAACCACGGTAGACCCTCGCAGTAGATGTCTGGTCTCGATAGAGGTGGAGTCAAAAATCGCAATTCCCCTCCTGCAACACAAAATATTCGTACAATATGTTTAGGTGATGATAAACCATTTTGGCTTTTTACTTTAATTTGAACAAATAAGTAGTAATATTATATTTACCTTCGCCACGAACCCTTTGTTTCCTCGGGCATTCGGGCACTTTAACCAATTCAAACTTGGCATTAAAGTATAAGACGTCAAAGTCTTCGTAAGAAGCTTGTTGATCGACGAGAAAGGTTAGTTCCAATGCCCTGCCGACTGAGATATGAGTCAATGGCAAGTAAGAAGTATTGTCGCAAAGACAAGCTCGCGGTAGTCTAACGTCACGCCAGGGAGCCTCGTACAGAGTCAAATGTGCCTCTCTCGAATTCGTATCGTGAACACATCTCGGTCTGCCAGTGTGAGGATCGGGCTCACTCGTGCAACTCGTCGATTCACCAAAGCTCGCATTGTAAACGGTCAGCTTAACTCGTTCGCCGGATCCGGCTTCGATTCTGTACTTGCAATTCAGTTTGCTTGAGCCTCCTCTGCCAAAAAGCCGAACGTCATGTGGCGAAGTGATCTCGCCATATTTCACCTTACGCCACAGTCGACTGCAGTTGCCTTCGCCCCAAGGTTCGCCTCCTTGTTGGGTGTTGATGAACTCATACCGAGCCTGTAACAATCCGACACAAATAAACTTTGTTACATTAATCACGAGATTTCATCAACTATATTACACAACTACTAGTGCAAACAGCCCACGTGTACTCGGTAATACGATTATAAATCATTAGCAGAGTTGATATTAGAACGAGTAGACTAGACTGTATATTAAATCAACTTGTTTATTTGAAAATGTGTTATGATTGGCGTATAAGAATTTGTTCGACATGGTAAAAAAAATATATATGTATAAAAATGAGTTTAAGAGTTACCTGGAAATTAATACTGTATAAAGCTGTTCCCGCAGCGGCTTCCATGCGAAGGGTCAAGCTCGGCGAGTCACTTAAATAACTTTCATCCTGCAAGCAGGGCCTGGTAGATCGGGTAGCATTTCTGAGTGCTGCATGTGCGCAAAGTTTTGGTGTATCATCGCACAAAACTGACATTGGAAGACCAGTGACTGAAGCCCCGTCCCAAAATATCATTTTGACCGAACAGACTGGGTCTGTCTGGCTGTTGTTGCTGTTGCTGTTGCTGTTAACATTTTCAGAGATTGTAGTCAAATCTCTCTGTGAATAGGAAGAAAAATAGAGCCAGACTCTTTCGTCGACGGAACCCTTGATGATCCAGGTGCAATTGGAAGATGGTGGAAGTGCGTGTAAAGGCGCTCTAATGATGCCGGTCCTTTTGGCAGTGGAGTTGATGTGAAACAAACAGCCTTGCGGTTCTCTGGCATAATCCAAGCCGTCCGAGTCAACATAGATGACTTGTACCTCGAGCTCGATTCGTAAAGGTGAGAGGCCAAGTGGTATTGCCAAGGATGAGCTTCGAAATTCAACGAGCATGCTTGAGCCACGAGCTTTGAGCATTGGCAGTGGACCTCCACAATATATGAGAAGTATTGGATCGTCTGGTCGCGGACCGTCATGAAAGATGAGCCTGTCCTTGTCGGGGAGACAGTCCTGCCAGACAACCAAGGTGGAATTGCTGCTAGCAGCGACGGTGTTGCTCGGCTTGACGGATATCATCGCGTGCTTACACGTAGGAACTTCCTTTTGTCTGAGAACGATGAGACAGCTGGCGTTGCGCGGATACTCGCCGGGATAGTTTGGACTTTGGACTCGGCATCTTTTCTGATGGCACTCGTGAAAGTTTCGCGAACAGTAGGTCCCAGGGACCGAGGATCCCCGCTCGATCGGAAGCTCGGGTTTGCCCAGTCTGGCGACAGCCTCGTTCCGGGAGACAAATCTATAACGCAAGTGGAATTCGAAGGGAACTGTCGAGGGTGCGTGAAACAAGCGTATGGAAGCCGTGACGGTGGCAGTTTCACTGAAATATGTAGGCTGGCCTTCGCTCGGTCCACACCACGATCCACCCGAGAACGACCTGCCAAGCTCAGCGAGTTGCATCGATCCGTCTGGACAGCTCCTATCAAAGTCTTCAGCATTCGCGTCCAACCTGCCGACGCTGAATTTCTCCCAGAACAGTTGGACCAACTCTCCATGGCCCTTACCTCCGGCTGTGAACGTTAAGTGACACAAAAATGGAAGACGACCTTCGCAGGACGTGCAAGTTACCAGCTTGTAGGTCCTGCCTTCTCGTCCATGGTAAGTCCTATTGCACGGGGTGGCAAAGCGTTGGCTCGTCACTTCCGTCCCCGCAATCATCTTTGCCGTTACAGTAAGCGTCTATTGGCACACAGTGTCCATCTCGGCAGGTCAATTCTGCTAGACCACACGAACCTTCAGTTTGCGATGCTTGCAGCACCAACGATACAATTAATACAATAATCAGCCGTCCCCAACCATCATCAGCTCTCTCCTGAAACAGCCATCCCCCATTCATCATCATTATTATTATTATTATTATTATTTCATATATCAATCAACATTTTACACTAACTATAATTGCCTATCATTCTTCTTCGGCACTATTCTTTCTCGCCGGAGGACACGCTACAAACTATCATTTCTTTCCAGATTATATATACCTTATATGCTATTAATGGGATTAACCTCACACTCACAAGTCGCCAGTTCAAAAATGTACATATATCGCCTATACTCAACTCACTATCACACCAACCAATAACAATCTTATTCTTATTATTCTTCTTCTTATTGTTATTATTATTATTATATACATACTTAAGCAAGCTTAGTATTGATACATCCTTTAAATCATTTTTCCAAAAACACTTTAGATTGTTTTTAAACAAACACTCCAAAGCATTCTCCACATGAATGTAATAAAATTATATTTTCAAATTACATTAATGTAATGCCACTTTTTGACAAAATTTATATTCTAATAGTTGACATTTAAGTACAATGTTTTGTTTGTGTACAAAGTTTTGTACGTTTTCTTATAATGGAAAATGTTATTATTCATCTACTTTAAAATGTTTTAAAATCACTACCAAGAAATGTTTATTCTAATACATTATTTGTTTGCTTTAATCAGTCATATTAACCCAGAAGCTCTTTTAACGTTTATTAAATAAACAATCGAGATTAAAAAATGACAATTAAATAATGAGATCAATAAATTTGTGTAAATTCTCGAGTACAATTATCATTCAACCAATAAATTGATTAATAATTGTTTTATTAACAAAATATCCATAGTTAACCACTATATTGTAAACAAAAATGATTAATACAATAATATATTCATTTAATAGGTTGTTTTTGGAAATCAATTGAACCTTTTGATGAGATTTATTTGATAAAATATTACGTGAAGGGAGTAAGAGACATTTTACAATATATAAACGCAAAGCCGAAAAGATATATATTATAAAAAACCATTTTCGGGTGACATTTCTTTAGGATTTGTTTGAATGTGAGCATGGAGCGTACTTCTAAACAAAATGTTTTTTTTCTTTTTTTTCAATGAAAACGGATTTTTTGTCAAAAATAGGGCTTAAAAAACAAAGTGAAGCCGTGGATGTAATAAGGATTAAAAAAATACATTTGGAATGAAAGTTTGTGGGAGAATTTGAATGGCAGGTTTATTTTAATAACTGAAAAAAGTTGTTCATTTGGTTATTGTTTTATTAATAAAAGTGATATGTAGATGCTCGAGGCAATCTGTCACTCTTGTTGTCCGCGATGACTAGCAGTAAGTTGTGTATGTCGGTTTGAAACATTTTCGCATCAGTAAACTATAATAATAACAAGAGAATATCCGCATCACGCAGTTTACCCTCAAACTTGTAGAGCAATCAAAATTTGATACCCGAGACTTGAAATTGTTGCATAAGGGTTGAAATTTCGCGACCATTGCTCTAACTGAACTGAACCTTATTGAGTTTAATCACTGGCATCACAGCGAGCGCTATGCACATCCAAACTTTGATAGACAGTAAAATCAACTTTGACGACAAGTGTGCGCGAGTTCAAAGGAATACATTTCAATACATACATTTTTGAAAACCTCGCAAAAGTTGCAACTTTTTTTGTTCTACCGTCAAAGTGATAAAAATGCATCAGAGTTAAAATGAGTAGTTTGTGTCAATGGTTATGTCCGACGCTGTATATTAGATGTGAAAAAGAGCAACTTACCATAATAATAATGAATTTGTAGGGCGCTCATATCAGAGGCCATCCGCGAATTACAATTCCATGCCGTTTAGGTGAATCCAAGGTACATGCATCTACGGTTGATTGAACGCTGCAGAATTGAGCAGTCGCGTATACGTTCGTCAGCATTCACGTGCACTATCACTGAACTGGCTGCTCGTGTTGTCGCATCAAATAACACGTGAATCTGCAAAATCGAAAAATAAAGCAGGCTTTTAGAGTGGCTGGGATAAACGTGCGGCGGCGGTGGCGGCGGCGGCGGCGGCGGCGCGACGGCTGCGGCGGCTGCACCGATTCAGCAGCAAGTCTACACTCGGCAGCGCGTAAGCCTCATCTAGGAAAATCGTTCGCGCAGTTCTTCGGAGCATCTCTGACTGTGCAGCATGCATACAGTGTACATGTTTCTAGGTCAGAGGTCACTAGTACTCACGTGAACTCCTAAAATCTGTTTTGCGGACGTTGCACCCAAAATATATATCATCGAGCAAATTACACATCGAATAATTTACCACAAGCACCCACCTTTTTTACGTCTCCCAACCCTGCACTTAAATATTCCCCCGACTTTTCGTGTAACGAGCGAAAATCAATAAACGTGTATCAATATTATGAGCACGTTTTCTTTCTCTTCCCCCTCATTCCATCATCACATTATTTCTATTTTAACGGATATATTGTATATTTTAGTACCATGTCAACTCTTTATATTTTTTTATATCGCTAAATCAAATTTTCATCTAAACGACGAGGCCGAGCTTAATTATACACCTACCTACTTATACACAAACAAGTAAATAAGGAACAATATTTTCCCATCTAATTACCGAGACTTTTTCCTCATTTTTTTAAAGAGCATATTCATAAATTTGTTTGACAACAACTTTTTGATAAGTGACCAAGATTTTTCGCCACAATTACTTTCAACTTTTTGTAAATATGAAAATATTTAATTAATTCATAATTATAATAATTATTTACATTCAATTATAAACAAAATAAAACAAACGAAATATCTGATGGTGATGGGCGATTTTAAGATGTGACTTTGAATCATTTTATTTTGTAATTTGAACATGATGAAGAAGGTTTATTTTGAACCATCGTAGATATGATGATGATTCAAACGTTGTCTTTATATATGTCATGTTGCAGAGAATTGGGCGTAATGTGTCATATAAAAGTAATTAAATGGGATTCACTCAAGTTTATAAGGTCTGGTTTACGAGAATCAAATATCACAATAGTGTAATGAATGAGCTCTTAACAATTCAATCATATGGATACGCGGTATGTGATGAATATATTATTAATCCATTTATGTAAACTAAATCAGGCTAAATTTATCGATATGATAATGCATCAAGCAACCATTCAAAATCATGTTCCCTAAACAATAACAGTGCATCGTATTTAAACGCTCTAATTTGAATTAATTTTAATCGATTTAAAATCGTTTGGTGCTCCCCAACTTTGACAATCGAAATAAAGTCATAAAGTGCAAAACTTTGAAAATTCAGCACCAATTTCAGCAACTTTTTCAATTTGAAACATTTTCTCAAGAGCATTAAAAGTGTCTGAAAAATCTCAAAGGTATTTTAAATCAGGACACCTCACTTGCACGATGCTAAAAAATGGAATAATAAAATAACATTTTTTATTTTTATAACAAATACATTTATTAATAGAACTAAGAAAATAAAATTACTCGTTACATTGTTATCTTTACTTCACTTCAGTATTCTATTTTTAACAATGAATCAAAGTATAATAAGATCATAGCATGGAAGAGTTGATCAAACTGATAGTCTCAAACTATTTTTCACCCGGCATCTTACATATCAATAACCTCATTAAATTCAATCAATATTTTTTCTTTATAATCATAAAATTAAATTTGATCCTACAATTATTCAAAATTACACGTTACATTCAATTGTACCAACAAATATACCTTAGGTCATTTCCTGCTTCCAAAGGTCAAAATCATTATTTGTTTTTTTTTTTTCTAATATTAAACAATATCTCAGTTTGTAA
Source organism: Trissolcus basalis (assembly GCA_025266255.1). Lineage (NCBI taxonomy): Eukaryota > Metazoa > Arthropoda > Insecta > Hymenoptera > Scelionidae > Trissolcus > Trissolcus basalis. The sequence goes on along the minus strand of JAAMPD010001783.1, from coordinate 3,143 downwards.
ATCACGACTAAATAAATAAGTTGAATTAAATCATTACTGACTATTGAAACTTGAATGTTTTGAATGATTGGAACTTAAAAAAGAATGTATATATTGATGGCATATTAAAAAAAAGGAATATAATTTGTTTGCGGTTTTAAAAGAATCCGTATTTTTAAGTGGTTAAAGATAAGCTGAGATTAGATGACGATAGTCGGGCAACCATAGCTTAGAACCAAGAACTTAATCCCGGTTTGTAAGGGTAACATTGAAACACCTTAGCGACAAAGTTGAACACTGAGAAGTAAATCCAATAAAGTATTTTTTCCGCCCTATAGAAACAAGTCTCTAATTGCACCCGATTCTATCTATAATTGATGATGTTTATAACTTGCTAGGAGCTCGAACGTAACTACACTTCCATTTAATCTCGTTCGATAAAAATTTAGACTCTCTAAATGAATTTTTGCCACTTCCAACAACTAAAAGACTCGCCTAAATTATATTGTACGACGGAAGATGAACAAACAGAAACTTTACACGTGACACAAATTCTAAATATTGAAATTTGTCAACTTTTGCACGACATATAATAAAACCAATTTTGTTTATAATTAGAGAAGACAGCAATAAAACCAGACGTTAATCACGTCGCGAATAAATCACGGAATTTACAACTTTGATAACTTCGTTGCATCTCGGTTCGTTTCCTATCTCGTCGCTCCGTAACTTTTTTTTTTCTCTCCCTCAATTTCGATGTGTATGATTGCAAAGCGGGGAATACGTGAATGTATCAAAAAGAAAAACTGTACGTTTCTCATTAGATCGTGTTTCTTTAATTAATCGAACTTAGAAGAAACCATTGAACAATATTCATAATAATCGTTTGCAACTGTGTAGATGGAAAAAAGGAAAGAAAATTGCAGATACTGAAATATGAGGAGCAAAAAATAATAGTATAAACAGGTCATAATCATAGAGTGGCTTAATGAAAAATCGAATTGAAGAAGTAGTACTTTGACATTCGAGTACACACTCAAATGGCACATAATTATGTCAAGTAGGAGGTCGTATAGAGAATCGAAGAAAAAGTGTATAAAAATAATGAAGCTAATATAGGGTTTGGTTTGATGAAATGAGGATTGAAAAAAAGGGGCTTGATTTCTTACGTTGGTTTTTGCTGGTGCGCTAATTTGTAGCATTGACGAGAAACGTACGCAAGTGACAATTGAATGGAAATGCACAATCAATCACTCGATTATTTTGACAGTAGCTTGTTGTTTTGAGAATCGCGTTAGCATTTGATGGATCAATGAGTTTTGATTGGAGTTTTGGATAACCGGCAGACGGAACGCTAGATCGCCATTCGTCAGGCGCAACTGGCGCAGATGAAAGCTCGGGGCTTGGTCGCTGGGCGTCTCGACGCCTCGATGCATCGATCGACGTTGCTCTCTTTCTCCCTCGCGAATATCATCTCACTTTACGCGCGATGAATAATGCAAACAAAATAGTCATTTTTATTAAAAACAATTTAGACACTCGCATATATATTCCAACAACTCAACAATTTTACATTTTCTCATTAAACTCCATTTACTTTTGTCTTATACGACCAATTCAATCTCATGCATAGCCTCTCATGCATTAATGCATCTTTACCGCTATCATTCAAATCATTTTCTCACTCGACTCCGACGACAGTTTGTTTCCATATCACATCAAAATACCATTCAAATCTTTTACTTGTCCGAAAAATGCTTTCAAATTGACATCTTATTTTTGCGTTAATTTTTTGCATCTGATGAATGAATAATGTTGAATGCACTTGTCCTTGTGTGTGCTCGGTTTACTTAAACAAACAAGCGAGTCAAAACTTGAAGACATCTCCATTTATTTTCTTTATCCCATGAGCTGCTTTGTTGAAAGATGAGCGCAACCCAAAGTTGCATCAAAATTTCACGATCACTGCTCTTTCAACTTTGCCACACACGCGCTGACAATCGTTTAATCTGCTTGTTGCGTTCCAAACTTTCCTTTGTGGCAGCATAAACAAAATTACTGATACCGTGAATTTTAATCAATAAACGATAAACGACTATATGCAAACGCCGTTTGCAAATCAATTTTAAATACTCATCTATTCTGTCGACCATTTTATCCAAAAAATAAGAGTACAAATGCGTGACAAATTTTGCATCAACAACTTTAAAATTGTTACATTTTTGAATAGCTCATATTCAAAACGTATTCTGTTTGATATGAGATTCAACATGTAACAAGAGATGAGAACGTTTTTGTGCACTGCACTGTGTTTCCATGAAATTGTTATCACAGCAGACACCGAGTACGTCAAGTTTTCTATAGAATGGTGTGAAAAGTTTGCAAAACTTTTAGCTAATGAAATTGAATTCAAATAACTGAAATATTGTTAACAATAATTGGCAAAGCCTCGAGATCATTTGTGAAAGTTAACTTTTCAAAGGTCATCAAATATCATAACTGTTTTGTTGTTTCAATGAATAACAATGTATTTATTTAATTTAAATTTAAAAATGTTAAACAATATGAGTTTAGTATAACCATGATGGTCGTAAGTCGTTGTGGGTAAATATATCAGTTCCAGTTTTGCCGGCCTCATCCTTTGCCTCTTGTGGCGTCAACAACTCTTCTTTGCTCGGTTGCATTGATGAGCCATCCGGGTTCAATTTTTTGTTATCAAAATCACTAATAATTTTAGAAGCATACACTGCGTTAAACAATGTCTCGGCTGTAAATTCTGGTTGTTTAATATCATCTGCTTTGTAAGTCACGTATGGTTTCAGTTCAAAACCCTCTAAATTCGGAACCATCAACACTGGTACTCTTTCCTTGATTTCATGAAATCTGCCCCACTTGTCTCTCACACCAGTTTCTTTTAATCCTCTTTCTAAAACATAATTTTTTTAATGTTTGTTTTATTTTCTGAAAATGTATAAAACTAAAAGAAAACGTTTATGCAAACAAAGACTTACTATTGACTTTCAAATGCGGATCATAAGGATTTTTCTTTCTCTGTTCTTTGGCTGCATTCATGCCTCTCTTGTTGAAAAGATCAAAATTACGAAAATTTCTCTTTCCATAATTTGCACAAGAAGTTGAAATACTTCTTATAAATGTAATCGTTG
>JAAMPD010001782.1:0-20486 GCA_025266255.1 Trissolcus basalis | reverse complement strand
AGTGCATTTGGTGAACTTAGAAATAATTTTTTTTTTTTTTTTGCATAAAAACATGATGCAGCAGTTGTACATATATTTTTTTACTTATTGTTAGAATCGCCTTGAGCAATGAAATTTAGTATATTGAGAGTGCGTTCTTTTATTTTTCAGAAAGTGAATTTGTGAGTTCTAAAAAGTACCGTCTATGATAATAAAAATTGTTTTTATTATCATAAACGTTTAACGAAACATTTGACGACGAGATATTGAAAGAGCGTTGATCAGTGTTTGAATGAAAAATGACCGGTGAGTAAACACGCGAGCAGAAATAGAAGAACATCAATTAATTGAAAAACTATAGCAATAGGGATCGCGATAGTTGATGGCTATGAATTCGTGATAATTCAAAAAGAAGAGGAGAGAAAAAAAAAGGTTGTGTTTGCTCGCAAGAGAGAACGCGACGAAGCGAGCAATCAAGTTTCCTTCCTTTTTGTCAGTGCAGGTTTGTCGACGCGTCAGCCGGAAGCGCGTGTCCTCGTCTCTATCGCAACATTATTTTTTGATTTCTCATTCATGCACTACCGTTTAGTTTAGATTTGCCGCTTCGTTACGAGACGAGATTTACACGTAGAGATAGGATTGTTGCACACTCACATCTGCATTTGTACCCTCACCCGATGCCTCTCCTTTTATATAACGTCTTTCGTCATTATATACCTGCGATTCCTCTGTATAATCATTTTTATTTTTTTTTCTTGAAAGATAATGCTCGCTGATGCATTTACATTTCAAATATCCACCGAGTCGCGCACCGATCGATGGATCACGATCGCAAATTATGGACACGAACTATTCCCTGCTCTGCTTTTTGTTTATAAATTTATTACGCATACATTATCGTGTCAAATGCTTTCTGCTTCTTGTATACTTTTATTCCGCATGAGTGCTCGACACAGAAGAAACTTTCACGAATTCTTTGAGAAACGTTTTGAGTATGAAGATTTAACGAGTAACTTTATCTCAAACAAAATCGCACGATAAACAATTTTTTATATTCTATCAGGAGTTTTCACGAAACAGGCGAAAATAATTTGTTGTTAACGAAAAACACAGTTGCTTCCAAGGTGTAGTTGTAAAACGACAAAGTTTACAAGCCGGATGACTGATAGAATCGTAAAATGAGTAAACAACGGGGGGAGAAAAAGAAAATTTCAACATTTATCTTGGAAAGTTTATTTTAGATATTTTAGTATTATTTTACAGGGTTTATTAAAAATGAACGTGGGCTTTAAGAACGACGACGTTGTGAGATTCTCCGCGCTTAAGTGTGGGACATTATTTCTACAAATGAATATTTTAATTGGTATGATGCGTGAATCATAAAACGCAGTTTTTTAAGTGCGCAATGAGCCGGTTATTTTTATGAATCATAAAAGATTCATAGTAATGGACGTTTTTCTAATAATTATGTTTTTGGCGACACTCGCGGGATGAGCTGTACAATTCTTCGTTTCAATATTAAATGCATCAGAGATATTGCTGAAATTAATAAACCGTGTTGCTCGTGGGTTGGACATACTTGAGACTGGAAGGTTAAGGCAACGCTTCACAATCAAGATGCATATTTATCGTGCAAATTTACACAATAAAATACGGAATTTGTTAATCCCACTGACTGTTTGAAATAAATTATACAACTTGTGGGGTGACCGTTTTCTCAATTTTAACGACGTGATGAATGATATTATGAATGTATTTTATTTTTGAAAAAAATTCTTTTGTCTCTTCTGCTTATTTTTTTTTTTTTTTCACCAAAATTTCAATCAAAGTTACTATATAAATTTTAGGTGTAAAAGAAAAGCATCACCTGATATATTGCAAATCAAACTTTTATATCTACAGATAATATATATCAGAAATTTATAGTTGAACTTTGATGTCTCGACAAATGTGTTCTCAAACGTATATACTACAGCGAATGCATTTTTTCAGACAGGTCTCATCAAATTTTCATCCATAACTTATTTCTCCTAAAACGATATCGTTTATTTTTGATCTGCATTAATCACCGATCAAATAAAATAATTGTATAGTCGTGTTGGCAAATAAATGTGTGCCAGTGTTGATCAAATTTCAATTATATTATATTTATATATGGCGAGCGCAAAAAAAAAAAATTACTTACAGTTCACGCGACTGACACATGTATACGTGAAACGAAGAACAAATAACTAAAAACACTTTTTTTACATTAATTTCGTGCTCATCCGATCGATGTCACGATTAATCTTGACAGCGTGGCGTATTGTTGAAAACAATTATCCTTGTTGCATCAAAAGGTATTATTATACATAGTTTCGGCTTGTCATCGTGTACTTTGTTTGATTAGCATTTGATGCATGCTGAAATTGCTTTTCCAGTATTAGTATGATTAGATAGATTCCGGTGAACTTATTTTCACGTTTATATGCGCGACATTTTGCTTCTTGTATGTCTCGGCATCTATTCTCGGTACGTCAGCGTCATCATCTGTAGACGACGACAAATTATCCATTATTATTATTACTATTATTCTTATTACTTATAATAAGATAGTAAATGAAGGTCTCGATTGCGTATTTCAATTCGCTATCACCTTGAGCTCATTGATATAACCAAGTATTTAAGAGCAGCGGACGATTCATCTTGAGAATTTAAAATTCAGGTTCCCTTTTTTCCCGACGCCTCCGAGCGACGAGTTCAAATCACTGTAAACTGCCAATCCGATGCACACTTTCGTCGCGTTATTTCCTCGCTTCATTCAAGGGCACCGAGTTACGCTCATTCACACCAGCATTTTTCATTCTAATTCAAGGCCATCGAGCCACATCTTCTTATCAATGAAGAGAAATGTTGACAATTTTTTTTTTTTTTTTCAAGTATCAAACAAATTTTTTGGTCATACCTTTTTCTTTTTCTTTCTCTGTTTTAGTCATTAATTGAAAAGTGAAATGTGATAGTGATTTCATGAACGATAAAATGAATTTGTAATTTGATATTTTTGTTGTTGAGCTGAGTATGGGAATAATTGAACATGAGGATGATTTTGTATAATAACAAAACAAAACAAAACGAAGAAGAAAGTTTAAAAAAGTTAATTATCTTTTGAATTAAATTGAATGGAAAAAATTGAAGCAGTCTGGAAAGGAGTATAACCGGAGGAATGTAATAACGAAAAAGAGGTGACTGTTTCGAAAGAGGCCTGGATTCGCGGAGCGGAGTTCTCTCGTAACATCTTGGTTGGCGGAGGGAGAAAGGGAGAGTATAGAAGCAAACGGATGAGTGCACAGTTCGGTACGAGTAATAAGTTAGTAATAATATTTTCACAATATCTCCCTTGGATTGGATGTTATTTCATTATATTTTATTGCTTGTCGCTATTACTTTGGCTCTCGCTTCCGCGGAACGCGCAGTGAGACTCTGGCTCTGTTTTATTATCCCCCCGACCTTCGCCAAGGGAATTCACTTCGCGTACTCATTATTGAGAGGTTTATTCTACTTCTAACCGACGGCGTATGACTGAACTTCGGTCATTGTCCATTTTACATTTTATACCACTTGTCGATTCCGCTTTTATTTTGATTCTTCCTCATTTTTTTGTGCCCCTCGCCTGCCCTCGCTCCATTTTTTAATGCCCTGTTCAATGAAGACACGAGAGCGCGCTCGCTCTGTATTATTCGTTGCAAAATTACTTCCTAATTGATCATTCAATTACGAATTATTCGCTTTCACGCAACTCGACTTTTTCTTATGCTGCTGTGTCTCATGCCAGAACACCGACCGTCCGACCAGTTTGCGCCCAATTGTTTTCACTCAAGCAATATGACAGCTCAAACAACCAAACTCAAAGTGAATTAATTTTTCACGTTACATAAATGATCATATTTATCGCTGAATTTATTATGCGCTAATCGTTTGTTGCTTGACACACGATTTATTCAAATTGTATTGTCTAGCCGATTCAGGTGGGAAAACGCGATTTGATTTATGCGATTATATACACTGGGAAAAAAGTATCACTTGAAAAATCAGTTATTTTCATTTACTTTTATAAACTGTTGTGTTGTTTTACACGTCGGCGCGTGTTTTATTTTTATTGAAACTCAATTTTTTTTTCTTTTTTCATTCGTTTCATTCACGTTGATTTTGAAACAAAAATGCGTGCGAAACTGATTGTTACCTTGGTTTGGTGCACATTCAGTTGAATGCATATCTTAAATTCAAACCCTTGTTGGTAATATTATTTTATAAACATGAAATAAGAATAATGCAAATTGTTATTAGTATTGATGTTTGTGAAAAAGCCTTTAATATTCATAAAGGTTGTTACGAAACTTAGTGTGGTAGTAAAAATTACCTTTCCTATACATATTTTCGAATGCAAATGCGCGTCGCCTTAACTGTATGAAACTGTATATACAAACTGCATCTTGTTCAGATTTAAGAATTGAATAATAAACGGAAAAGAGGCAAAAAGGACAAGTCTGAAAGAGCGCTGTGATTGCATATTTAATTTTCATGTACAATGTATTGTAAAATAAAAGTTCGAGTAGCGAATTGAGTTGCAATCTGGGAGGGGGACTCGGGAGGGGGAGGGGGGGGGAATAGAGATAGCGCGACCTGTCAAATTCAATCGGAGAATAAACGGTCGTGAAACTAGCGGCAAAAGAAACTAAAAATGCATACTCCACGTCCGTTTCCTCAGGAACTTTATTCTCAGCTGGAAAGATGTCACGACGGTCACACGACTACTGGATGGTCGATAAATCACTCTTATTTCCGGTATATATATGCGATTCGTGTTCTTTGCCAGCCGGTTAGTACATTTCGCGAGTTAATACTTGTTCGAATATCTCGCTTCCGTATCCTTGACAACGCGCTCAAAATGACTCATTCGCCTTAATTTTTTGTGTCATATACTCTCCACAAAGATTTATGCACAAAACAAAAAACATTATTTTTTTTGTTCAATAATGAAATAGTATAGTAATTACATCTTTTGTTTGAATTTCATGTTCCATCTGACTACAGGACAAAAAATTACTCCTTGGTTAAAAATAATAGCTATTGAATAAACTGAGATTTTTATTCTTAAAAATACACCGAGAGAAAATGTTTATTTAAAATTTCTTCTATATGAAATATCAACATTAATTATTTTTCCCTCTTGCGAAGAAATATTTTTACGGTGAAACAATTTTGAATTGAATAAGAATGAAAAAAGAAGAATCCGTTTCTTTACGTATACATCATCGAGTTGGATATCTTTTCTAAACATTTGCATGCATGATCGGTGTTCTGCTAGTCACGGAGTGAAAAAAAAAAAAAAAAGAAACGGAAAGGCGCGGAAAAGATGACAAACGCTTAATTAATTTTCTTAATTACTGTTATTATCTTCTTGACGGCGCATACGCATTGTCTGCATGTGCGATAGTGGTATTGCCACCGTCTTGCCATGGACGAGACGAAAAAGGAGGTCAATATCAATGAAAATGTCAGGCAAACAGATCAAAATGTTTCAAGATCAACACACAATCACAATTTTATTTTATTTTCAACAATTGATCAACATTTTTTTTTTATCAAATCTAAATTTATTGTGCGATTGTGAAAATATCAACGTTATCAACGTTAATAATTTATTGTTCAGAATTCGTTTATCAGCTTGTGGATGGCAAAGTTTGAGGGTAATTGTCTAATAAACCCCTCTGAATTGATGTCGCGATTATGCAAGTTTGACGCCAAATCAATGCTCGTCCTACAGACGAATATATTTGAATGCGAGAAGTGCAAAGCAGATAATGAACAACTATGCACGGACAGTAGCAAAAAGTAAATCGAGTTGCGTCGCATGTAGATTGCGCTACTAGATGAAACTCAACATCATAATAATTTCCAATTGTAAAATCAGTTCGCTATGAATTTTCGTGATTAAAATTCGAACAATCGATTTAAAGACATGATATCTGGTACAATTTTCAATCCATGACAGGATTCTCTCATTGAAATAAATCATACCATCAAAACAAGAGTAATTGTATTATACATTCTGTAATTTATACCTAGACCGAATAAATTTCTGCTTTTAATTTTATATTTTCAAATTCTAATTACAAATTATGTTTATAGGTGGTGGATCAGCGGAAATGTGGCCAGGAGCAGAATCACCGGTCTTGTAAAAGATGAACGAAATGCACCATTGCAGTGGAGGATGAAGAAATACAACCAACAGGTAAGAATTTCATATTTGATTCGCTGCAAAAAGACCTGATTGACATAAGAATAAATGTCAAGGGTCATCGAAGAGTAAACTGACCATGGTTTGTAGTTTATTTTCTGAATGAAAATGTATACAATTTGATTTGGAAAAATTTTGAAATACGAATGATTTCTTGAAAGGAGGTTCTGAATGAAAATCATAAAGGAATTGTTTGAAATTAAATTGCTTGTTGAGAAAGTGATAATCATTAACAGAAAGTCGTAGAATATGAGTTGATAGTTGGGAGTGAGAGTGTGTGAGTGTGTCCAAATCTGAAAGCCGGTAATGAAAGATGCAAAACAATGGACAATGAAGTCTTTCGGCCACGGCAAGTTGTCGCGATGTTATATTAATATAAACTTGGCGTGACTAATACAACAATTTATCCAGCTGCGAGAATTTAAATAGTCATGACCTACTCGTCGCCCGAGTTACGGAATGACTCTGTCACGCGTTAACTTGCGCGGATTAAATTCGCTGCACCGCTTTCGTAAATTAATATTACGCCGCCTACGTTTATACATCCACGTAACGGCGTCGATTATTTTTTCTTTTATTCCCCCCCTGCCGGTTCATCCCAAATTACAAACCGGATCAAGTTACATCTGATACACACACGATTTTCAAGTCTATGTCATAAAACGTAAGATTATCATGCGGAACCTGGTGTTACGTTTCATATTCATATAACAATTAAATAATCGCGTTTAATTTATTCAATTCATGCACTATTAGATAAAATGACGTTAATTTGAATATTTCATTTCATATTGTTCCGTCGGCGACGTCGATATGCGCGTCGGTTTTAACCGAGTTATTGTTTAATTTGTCGAATGCATTGATCAATTCAATGCAATTTATTATTTCTTTTTTTTTTTCTTCTTTTTTCATCATTCGAACAAATTTTTGATCCTGGCCTTGGATCTTTGTTGCGCTGAATTTTTCGGCGACTCCAATTTGCAGGCTATTGTTGACTTAGCGATTTTTCACAAACTTCGTTGCGCTATTTTAAATTTGACGTCATAATAATTCGAGCTTGCATTCATACCTAATGAGGGGACAAATTAATCCTGCCCACGATTCGTAAAAATATACGACACGCAGGTGGATTTATTGCATTGACATGTAAAAATAAGGGCAAAATGTTATTGTTCGAAAGAAGGAAAAAAAAATATATATCCGAGAGACAATTTTATATACGAATACAAAATTTATTGGCGCCCAATGTATTCATACCCAGTGAGAATTTGACACTGCAAAATCAGCTTCATTAATGTAACAGCGCGAGAAAATAAATTAACATGAGCTCCGTCAATCATGCCTGGGTAAAGTAATGTTAATAATTTTTTAAAACCACTCTAATAAACACACAATCATACGAAAAAGGTAAATTATAATCAAACACAAATTTATTTTGGACTTTCGTTTAATTATTTTGTGAGCTGTACAAACATTGTAAATATACCCTTTTGAATTAACGAAAATTGAAATCAAAAAATGTTTCGTGATGTCTTTTCATTTAACATGCAATTAACAATTGTTTGGCTTATTTTTAATTAAATGACGAAATGATATGTTCGTTACATTCGCGTATAAAAATTACATCAAGTTAAAGGTTATATTTATTTCATCGAATGAAAAATGGATCGCGTCTCTGTACATCGCGCTGAGTTTGAAAAACATTCAAATTGCATTTTCGTGATGACAAAAATAAAATGTAATTCAAAAATATGCGCTCATTTTAAAAATATAACCAAAAACAAACAAAATAATGTTTTTTTAGAAAAAACTTTTCCCAGTTGGATCTCTGTATTATAATATAGATTCGTAAAAGTGGGATTCATGAATTATTTTGTAAGCACTCAATTTCATTTGTGCAAGATAGTCCTTTAGAAATACTCAACATAAATTTTTGATGCAAAAACATGGCGTTGTTAGTAAGTGCAAACGTGTTTGCTTGTGGAGCAATTCTCAGCGTCGCTTAATTGTTATATTTTCACCCTTGCAATTCGTGTAATAAGGCTCTTGTTTTTCGGACTAGTCGCGGCGTGCACATCAGGGTCGGCCGAGGGTAAGAAAAAGAGAAGAAATTAACAAGCGAGCTGTGCTCGTCGACCCCTTTTGCATCGCGTAAATCGATACGCGCCACGAAAATCCGTTTCTGCTGTTTCTCTCGTCAAGTCTGCTGCTGTCTTAATCGCCTCTAATTCACTCTCTTGTTCGCAACATTTTTTTTCTCACAGGTGTTCGTGTCAATCCTCCTATAAACACTTGTCGTCAATCCCGTAAACTGATATCCAATTTTTTCATCAAACATACAATTACTTTTCACTTTCGATAGTCATAATGAGTTGATAAAATTCAATAAAATTAAATAAAATTATTAAAATTATGAATTTTAATTCAATGTTGTTTTGATGAAAAGTTGAAAAAAACATTAAGTTGGTTTTGAATAATTGTTAATGACCAAACTAATAAGGAAATAATGTGGTGATGAGTAATAAAACGTTAGCTTTACCGGCAGTATAATATGTATCAATGGAACTCGAAAAAAAAAAAAATGTATTCAAGTACTTTTGATTACATCTATGAATGAAACGATAGCTCTTAAAACAATGCAAGAATAATTCTCACACAAAAGTATATAAAAATTACTCCTCGCCTAACACATAATTGCACTTTAATTATCACTTCCGTTTAGTATTGCACTTGACATTATTTTTCCGACTTTTTGTGAGAATTTGTTATGTTTTGTAAAAGGATATGTTGTATTGCGGACGATCAAAATTACCTGGCGCGTTCAAGTTGATCATATAAAAACCGTTTGAAACGAATCATTTATTAATCAAGCTCAATTTATATAAAATTGTGACGACAATATAAACTCCTCGCGTGGTAATTAAACGAAATACATGTAGATATGGGCCGATAACAATAGTGGCTTTCATCACTTGTACAATTCAATCGAATAACGTTGAGCAATATTATTTTAAATTATTCATTGCAACTGTTTTACTTATTTTGTAAATAATTTAATAACCTGTTTGGAGCGTCAGCGCAAAATAATCGCTCTAATTCAATGCAAAAATATTTTCATCGCATAAACAAGTAAATGAAATAATAAATGGAAATATTTGAATTTGGTTTTCTATTTTTTGACATGGAATAATTAGACCTGTTATGGATATCAAATTTGCAGTTAACAATGTTATTAAGAAAAATTTAACTTTAAAAAAAACTTTGAAACAAAAAAAAAAAAGGAACAAAAAAAAACAAAGAACGAGAACAGAGACAAAAATATGATATTTGAAAGGAGGAAATTGGCAGTTGGGGATCGATCGGTTATGCGAAACAGTCGGTATATGAGCGAGGCATTAATCAAGGCAGTAATGTGGAATTAGGTGCGTACTTATTTCGAAGCGAAGATGCGAATTGCATGTAGTGGGGGGTGGCTTAAATTCGGAGGGTGCCGGGCGCGCGCGATCACTTGGAGTTATAGGGTTTTAGAGCAGCAGACTGAACTAACTGTAATCAGAATTGGGCGTTGTAGCGTGTGTTTGTCGTGGATAGTTTCGCAAGCAGGCGAGCGATGTTGCTCTGTCCACGCACCACGAAAACGTGTAGAATTAACCGGTGCACTTGGTCCTGCGCGTTCCTCCTGTTGTGCGAATGCTAATCCTCTTAAGTGGCGACGCACTACCTAAATATCAATCACGGCTTATAGCCTGATTCTACAAATCCGACGGAAATTTGCGCCGGGTCGGTGTCCCATCTGGACAGTCGAAGCGCCAGCACGTCGTGTTTTCAACTTGGAGAGCTCTTTTTTTGTTAGCACGCCAACTTCATATTTCACTCGGGCCGCGAAGCTGTCGCGTGGCTTCGAGAAACAACAGCGCGCGGCCCCCCGACCACTCTATTTTTCGCGGCTCTTGTACCCGCGCCCAATTGCTTTTGAGCGAAATGTTGCTTTCTTGAAATATATGGCCATTTTACGTATAACCATGCCGAAACTCCGGCGCTTCATTCAATAATATATTGTAAAGTCGGGTGAAACTTGTTCGATCAACAAAAACATTCGTCATTCGATTACATATTTGTCCCGGCGCGCTTTTTAAACAGTTTAGGCAACTTTTGCTGTCAACAATTTTTTTCAAACGGCCACCCCGCGTCGGGTGCTAAAGTTTTTCCTCGATGAATAATTGTACAAACGCCGCGACACACACGTTTCTTCTTCCTTTTAATTCGGGATCAATTTATTTTTACGGGCTATGCTGTGCTGCAACCTGTGCGTATCGTTTTTAATGAATTTCCGTCGAGCAAAAAGTTGTGATCGCCCTCACTCGCAGCAAGCCAATTTGCATTATTGAAAAAATTGTTTCGACTATTGTCGTGTCTGTCTTGACCAGCCGACGCGCGCATTACGCTCGACGTCTATATTTTGATAAATCTGTTTAGCGTGCATTGACAGCTCCGACGGCCCAACTGCTCCAGCGACTGCTTTCATCGCTAATTAATTCAAACCGCCCTATTGTCTTGCAGTATTGGATGACCCGTGTAAAGCCATATTAAGGCTGGCCATCTATATTCATAGATTTGTGTGCATTACAGTCGTACGTTCAAAATTTTAACACGACCAATCAAGGCCCTACAGAAGTTTATTCCGATGGATTGCTCCACGTCGCTTTCCAATTTCCCACTTATATCAGTGTGAATTATATTAACGTCCAAAATCTGAACAAAAAAATAACACCGTGACAATATTTTTCGTGTTACAGTTCCCCTCCAGTCGGATCGATCAATTATAGTTTACCAAGCTCTTGTGACTGGCAAAATTATTTGTAATCTAATTTGATTAGATTGACCGTCTGAATAAATTGAAATCTATAATTGATACAAATAGTTTGGGAAATCGTCGTGCATCAAAAGTTTGAATCTTTTTGTACTGTAGTGTTATTGGAACAGGTACGTGTGAATCCCATGTGATTCACATTTAAAGTTACATGTGATTCAGATGTGATTTACATGTGAATCCCATAAGAATTATATGTGAATTTCATGTGATTTCCATATAAATGTCATGTGATCCAAATGTGAATTGCGTGTGGCACGCAGACACCACCAACCTTTGGTTGGATAAAATTTTATAATTATAATGTAAATTTTGTTTAACATTCAATTGCAAATTTGACGATTAATCATACCTTAGATTCAATATCCTGTTACAATGCCCGTGACTTATAATTATCCTGCTTCTGCGATATTATATATATCGGACATTAAGTTGTGAATATATAAGATATCCCATCAGGTATACACAGAATGTAAAGTGATATTTTCATGTATAATATCAGATTGTAATTTTGGATTATTCGCGGTATCGGTTCCATCCGAACAATTTCATACCTCCAATGACTGGATTTTCAGTTTAAAAAATCTTTTTTTTAATTTTTTCTTTTTCACCATGAAGTACGAAATACGAGTTTTCCAAGAATTGTAATGCATGAATTATATGCCAATGCGAAGAGGAGTTGGCTTGATTATATACAAAGCTATGCTTGCGAATCTTTTTGAGATCGGTTAATGGCATGATTTAAAGAATGGGATATAAGCAAGCGTGTTCTTATCAGGATGTTTCAGCGATTTCGAACAAGTAGTTTGAAAGACCAGGAGGGTTGGGATTAAGGGTCAATTAAAATCTTGTATAAAGGGACGTGTTAAAAAATAAACGATGTTTATGTGTCGTTGAACTTGAGGTTGCTTTGCAGGTTCATCGACACTCTCCCATCGCATGTTGCGACAATTTCGGATTCGACCCGAGTGCTGAAAAAGTTTAGAGGGTGAAATAGAGGGGGAAGGGGGGGGTCGAGCTGAATATCGAAAACCTCAAGACGTTTGGTGGACAAAGGGATATCGTTGAAGCGGAGGGATGACAGAGGCTGAATAATTAATTAGGCCTCTGTATCAAGATATTCTTACGATTACGATTAACAACCCTTTCCACGGTGATTCACGACGGAATTATTAATAATACATCCGGCACTCGAGCATTTCCCTCGTTTCTGATTGTACATAACGGATGTTTAATACGCACCTGTGGGTGCATCGAACCCACAGGTGCCTCGCTAAATGAAACTTGTTATTCATGCGCTTTATGCCGCGCGCGATTACTTTGTTTCGCTACACCCGCGTCGCGTATACACCTTATCCTAAATTTTTATTTGTTCAACACATTAATGGATAGACAAAAGAGTTTCAATTTTATTTTTCTCATTTTCCATTGGTTACTGAAAATGCAATCTCGCCATGGAATGAAAAAAATTGCGACCATGAAGGACGGTATCGTGAATCTGTTTAGAAACAAACTATAATGCATGACGAAAAACAGATGGAGAAAAAAGAACGGGAATCCAATCGATGTAATTGGCCACGACGTTGAATTGTTCATTCATCGCGCAACTTGCTTTAATGACCGAGCAGATGCTGAAAAAGAGTTTCCCCCGTGTTAATAATTTATAGCATTTTTCGTCTAATGGCAATTTTGCTTGCGCGGTATCAATGTTTTTAGCGACACCGAGGCGACTCACTTTAAGGGAATCTCTCCTGAGGTGCATTGATCCCGGAAAAAAGGTGAATTATAAATGAACAAAATGTTGGAAACGAATTCGAAGAATCACGTCGAGTAATTAATTTTCAAACATTTTCTCACGAGGCTGTTGGAGCCTGGTTCAATGTCCTTACGCACACCACCCCAATGTTTTAAATTTTTATACCAAAGTCTCGGCTCATTGAGGGGATGCGTTAAGGGCTGAGAGATATTAACGACTTGAAAAATGCATGCAAATGTGATCATAAGTATGGGATTAGATTGTTCTTGGACAATTTTTTTTCGAGTATTATTCAACTTTTTTCATTTCTTCCTTTAATGAATTCCGAGTGTGCTTTCAAACGTTAAAACGTAATTTGACAAGGTAAAGGGGGAACAAATTCGTAACAACAAACGCCAATGATTGTCAAGTAATTTCTGAAATTTAATCAGCTGTAATTAGACAACTTATATAATAATATCTCAAATTAGTAATTCGAGAAATATCAAATAAATTTTATAATAATTATTTGATTTTCGATTAAATAAATATAGGTTATGAGATACAAATTTGTAAAAAAATTGATTTAAATTCGAAGTATGTGAAACCGTCTTTTGTTTCATACGTAACATTGTAGAGAACAAAAAGTTGGAAAGCTATCAAAGCAGGTTAACAAGATCGAGCAAGATTTCGAGAAAAAAAATCTCTACTCCGTCATCATGAGGTGTCTTCTTTAATTATTCAGGTGCAATTAACACGTCAATAGGTCCGCTGCACCTGACTGCCGGCTGTTTTCCGCCGAATATACATGATGTAACGTGTGGCCGGCTTCTGGAACGGATCCCTTCAAAACGCACTTGTATACCCATCTATTTCCGTCTTCATCACAACCTCGCTCCTCTCGTGTTTCCTTTTCTTCTCTTCTTCACCTACATCAGTTTCTTGTCCACCTATTTTTGTTCACCATTTGAAGGCCTTAGTTTGTAAAACCATTCACAGTCTTATGAGTTAAATGAATCGTATTTATCAAGTTCAAGCGGTGGGGGCAGTTCCGGTTTATTGTATGAATTTTTTTTGCGCAGTTTCAGAGGCAATAATTGGAGGAAGGTAAATTTTGGTAATGAATTAGAGTTGACGCAAGGTATACCGTTCTAAAACATGCGCAATCTGGCGGGCGCGCGCGTGTGTTTCAGAGGTCACTTGACGCAGCAATTACAAGAGCTACATAAAAGGTCTGAAGGCTTTATTGCCTCAATTTAGCCGTCTGATGGTGTGCAATAGACACCTAAAATACCGCATTAATCTCGACTTCGTTTGATCGTAACGCTGTCGAAAAGACAGTCAGTAATTCACCTTTGACTTACGCAGATTAAAAAGAGCAGCAGAAAAGATAAAAAAAAATAGAACAAAAGGTCGAATATGTAAAGAGGAACCGGTGCATAAATGCACCCGAACACATTTGACCATTTGAATGTTTACTTGACATATCGAGAACTTTTACAAAACTAATCTTTTTGACGAAAAAAAATTTTTTTTTCGAGGTTAGGTTCATCATGTTTTTACATGTTTCGCTCTTTACGTTTGGGGATACTTTTATATATGCACACCGTAAAATTTATATTCCAAATGGTCGGGAGAGAGTAGATATTCAAATTTTTTCGAAGAACTTTCTCATGCACAGCCTAATACTTCGCGTCCCTTGTTATATATTTACAAATGTTAATGCGAATAAATGTTCGATGCATGAAAATAGGAAATTGAAATTCGTTGAATGTTGGCGCGGTATAAAAAAAACAGCAATTGAACTTTGCATACATTGAACTATGCTGTGTGCGCCGGGGCAAAGTCTTTTTTCATGCAAAATAAAAACAGAGCATAAAAAATTCAACGCCAATCCTTTAGTCTCCCGGAGGTTTTTTCCCCCGTTTAATTCTGACAACTGATGCGAGGGACAGGCTTGACAAATGATAGTCGCGGGGGTCACACGCCGGAGCCTCTCCCTTAAATATGATTTTACAACGATAACGCGTGTTGTAAATTCTCACTTCTTCTGCTTGTCAAATGTCGTCCAACGTCTTTCCCACCGAGCTATCACTAAACTATAATTAACATTAATTACCGTCAAATTTTACTGAACACTCTTGTCTTTTGCATTTTTAATATCATTTCTTTTGCTTTAGAATTCAATAAACGAGAGAGAAAGAGAAAGAGAGAGGGGGGACGAGAGAAAAAAAATTGCAATGCTAGAGAAACAGTTGCATTGTACTTTTGAGACTGTTAAATTAAAAAAAATGCGCGAGCTGAATAGCGTATAGTACAAAATGACGGGGATAAATGCCTTGATCTTTTTGGAGGGATGCCGACGCATAGGCGGCGGCTCATCGAATATAGTGCAGGTCGGTGCAGCGGGGTCACTGTGCACAGAGGAACTGTGCAGATATACAGCGAGGTCGCCCGCCGCAAGTCGGTATTGTCGTCGGTTGCAAATCAAATACCCGATATCATTGTTCGGGCCTAGCCCCCTCGCCTCCCTCGCCACTTACCACGTCCTCTTCTGTCTCCCTCCCCACGCCCCTGTTACAACGTTAACCCGTACAACCCCGACCAACATCCAACCTACGACTACAACTACGACTAATAACTATTGCCACGTATATATGCCTATACAAATGCACAATATACCCAACGGGGCTGAATATTCGCTTTAGGTGCTCGCTCGTTCCTCGTGTGCACACATCCATACATGCATACCGACCAAATATTTTGCACACAAACAAACACTAACTTGCATACACATCGGCTTTCTTTTCTCTTCGCCCCCTCCTCGTCTCAAATTTCGCCGCACAATCACTGTTAAATCTCCACATTCAAAGACATGCACAAAAAATATTACAAATTTAGAATATTGTTTTACTTGATGATATTTTAAACTTATATCTTGAAGGTCTTAATTTTAGACGTTTGAATATCTTTGAATTTAGACAGTATTAGAAATTAGAATTTATCTATTTAAGAAGTATTTTAAAAGGGATAATAAGAAGGATTAGTTTAAATGTGAAAACTTGTTTTTGGATTTTAACAATTTGATGGTACAAATTCCTTGTAATGCAGACAACGGCAGTTTGCGCGCCTGAGCTCAAAAGACGAGCAAGGATCCCTTCCTACTGATGCGACATCACCATGCGACGTGCTTGTCGTTTTTATTGAGATATCTTACTCTCTGTTGTGCTGGTGCAGTCAACAAGTGATGTAGAAAACTTGTTCCACACGCGAATCCACAAACTGTTTACGTTTGAGGTTTACCGCGCGGTCATGAAAAATTAAAATCACGATATTTAATTGTAATTAATTTGCCATGGGAAGGGGGTAAGAAAAAATGTATGTTTCGTTTTGTTAATACTTAATCGTGAATTTTGCGACCGCAAATTCAAAATAACTTTCAGCGAAAGAGTCGTGTGAAATAAATATGCCGATAAATAAATGAAAAGCCGCAAAAATAAGATTGTGACGGAAATTGCATAAAACTGATGTCGGAGTTTGTACATGAAAATTTCAAAAATCTTCATTCGTATCGTCATTTATGCAAACGCGTCCCTCTCGCTATTTGGGGGGAGTGATTCCATTTCGATTTGATTTCATTGGGAAGAGTTTAAAAAAGTTGCGCGACCCGTCGAATGATGTTTTATACATCCGTGGTTGACTGCGTGGATGGTCGGAAATTCGCCGTCACAATTACGCGCTCATCCTCTTTTTGTTGTATAATATAAAAGGGAAGAAAGACGTAACACTGATGGCTCATTCAGTCTGTCTTTATTTGTGAAATGTTTCGATATTGGCACTGCGGTTTATCGGTTTCGTCATTTCATAGATAAGTGCACCTCAAAAGCAAAAGAGCATAAACAGACGGGCTCTGCTATTCTGTGCCAAAAGCTCAAGCAAAACTGCTGACATAAGAATTTAAGTGGCGATATTGAAAACATAGGATTAGGAACAAATGTGGCTTTACGGATCAACTATATACTATTTTTTTTATCTTCCATGTCAAAACTTGACGATGAAAATGTTTAATTGAATTTCCTTTTTTTTTCATTTTCTCATCTTATAAGGCGAGACTGTCAGTACAGTAAAAACAGAGCGTTTTTCAAATCAATTCAAAACAATTGATCATGATAATTTTATGACTAATTCTATAGTATATTGTTAATGCCCATCTTATAAATCTTACAATAAGTACTTCTTTAAAATTATTTTTTGTAAATTTCAAAGTTCAAATTTTTTTCTCGAAAGTCAGAATTGGTTTAAAAATTGAACCATGTGTATTTTTGACTTGAAACAATAATGAGGCAAAGTATAAACAAGTTTCACAAATTCGAATTCGAGATATATTTAATTTCAAGCTATTGCAAAACTGCATGCTACGTATATCTATATATATATCATTTTGCCCAATTTCCAAGTTCAATATCTCAGCGATTTTTTCAATAATTCAACCATATATGCGTTCATATTAAAAAATTATCATTAAAAGTTATAAAAACCATCTGACTATTTTGCAGAATTGCATAAACCACCACAAACAATTCCTCTTTAACTATTCATTATAAAAAAATTATTTTTGTCTTTTTTTTTCTTCTTTCATTTTGTAAATTAGGAATCTCATTTTTGTTTGCACATTTTTAACCTCATCTGGCGGTGGGTATATCTGAACGAGTTTTGGGGCAATTGGCGGTTCGCTCGGTGGGTTTTCCGCGGTGGAGCAAGTGAGTCGTTTTCACCGCAATCGTTGTCTTCGTTCCCTCGACACATGACGCCGAGGCTTACCACGAGCTGACTATATTGTACAAGAACAATGAGCAAAGAGAATTATTGATGAGGCTCGGCGGGGACCAAGCGCGGTGTGTATATATGCTTGCGGGAGAAGAACATACGAAGACGCGCGCACAGAGAAAGAAAGAGAGTGCCGGAGGCGTCGGACGTGCACCCCGTGCGACAAAGACCAACCAAAGGGTTACGTTCTTAATCATTCATCTTTGCGAAATTCTGCGTCTGAATCATTCAGCAGACTCTGCGCGCCATCCTTGTTTATACGCCATACCTATGCGACCTGGGCCCTCGCTGATCGGCAGTCGCCCCCGGCCAATCGTTTGTTTTGACTTTCAACTTGGTAATTTACAATTATGAAAAGGAGACAGCCAACTTTTTGCCCATCTGATTCGTCATAAGTGTGCTCGATAATAAGCCCAGACTCTGTTTGTTTTTCCTTTCAATTTCAACGTGATGCAAAATTTGCGATGTTTGTGAACTGAGGGGGAAGTTCGCTCTGCCGAAAATGCGAATCGTCAATTGAAATCACGTTTGACTCCATCAAGAGGGACATCTTCAAGTTCCATTCATGTTAAGTGTACGTGTAACTGGTATTTCATTGCGAATGCTCTCGTCGGCTATTAAGGTGTCTCTTGAAACCAGCGGGACAGTTGACTCTCATTTTGGTCTTCTCCTTTATAAGTTTACTGTGAAATTCTCGGCTGCAACTGTTGCGTGCTGCCCTCAAGCGTGCTGAATACAACGTCAGCTCTCTCAACCATTCTGACGATGTTAGATATCGAAATTGAATACTTTTTGGCAGCGGATTTTTCCATTGAACCAAAAATTGTTTCTGCTAAAAAAAAAGTAGGGCTTTTCTATGCGGTCGCAACATTTCTAAAAAATTTATATCTCGATTCGCGTATAGTCCCATGGAAACAATCCATTCAGATTTAATATCAGCGAATGCTTTGAATAGAGAATACAATAACAATTTGAATATCCGGCTGGAATTCGCGGATCCAGTTGGAAACAAATTCGTAAGTGAATTGTTTATAGTTTATGAAGAGTAAACATTTATGAGTTATCGCGGGCTAATAAATCGCTAACAATCTTGGAGTTTGGTTAAAATATTAACATACGTTACAAAGTTGGATTGAAAAATGATGGAACGGAATATTTGTACGGCCACTTAACATTATTATAAAATTAAAAATTTGGTATACAGCTTGGGACAATATAGTAGTAGCCTGTCTCTGAAAATATTAAGTTTGTAAACTTGGCAAAAAATGTATGATTCTCTTAAGATTGAAAATCCGTTAATGGAAACGTCAAATTAATTCGAGAATCTATACAACGTGAGCGTAAAATATCGTGATTCCATATTATTATTTGTCAAAGAGGCAGGATACTTTGCCAACTTGCGTCAACATTATTATCAGAATTATATGTGAAAGTTGAATCAGTTGATAATATAATTTTTACGCTCGGGCTTCATTTATTTAATGTATTCAAGGGCTGTATGGTGATGAGCTAAGGCAGTGATGAATATTTTCTCAACCCTTCCGTACCTTCAACATTATGTAAAAATAATAAAAGAGAGTTGAGTATTCCATTACCACCAAGTATAGATTTTCCCTTCGTTTCTTCCTCCTCTCCCTCACGCATATTGGGGTTGTTTCAGGATAACACAAGGAAAAGTATACGCTTCATTATGTGCTTCTTCCTTTTTTTTCTTCTAACTCGTCTATATGTTCTCGACGTCATACAATATAAAACGTCAGTAACATGATGTACGAGCCCAACGAGTGTTATCAATTTCATCGATCTGGAAACTTGATATAGTTATTGAAACGAATTAAGCTATGTGACTAATGTGCATTCAAATTCACAATCTTCAGGATTATTGATCAGCCGAGTCCTTACCACAGTGCTCTTTTTTTAGAACGTCCATCTTTAACGCACCTTATTTTTGGGATGAAAAAGTTTGAAAATGAAACGCCAATTACAATATTTTGGCAAAATATGTGTGAATCACGTTGTCAAAACTTGACGGATATTCCAGCGAGCTGTCGCAGTTGAAGACGCAGGCGAGAATCGTGCGGGCTGTCTAAAGAAGATTAAAAATCGATTGTATTTCGCGCTAATCCCAGTACATCAGCTTGTTGAGTTATATTTTGATAGGGCATATTAATAATTCAACGATCAAGTGTCTCATGTCGTGAACTGAATTCTCTGTTTTCATATTAAACATGCTAAAAGCGTCTACGAATTTCATCGGCGCTGCAAACTCTCGTCTTTGCTGCTTTAAAACATGTAAAGCATATGAATTCAAGAAGATGCCTTTATTTATAACGATGATGATTTCTCAGAATTGACGAAAACCCGCGCAGGAATCACGCGGGGGTTCCCGCAACACGCGGACTTTCATTCAAACGTTCTTAATTACCCGGCGAAAAGTATAATGAAATCTCACAGAATGTACATTAAAGATGTATAATTTTTAATAATCTATAATTCACGAGTATTAAAAGATTATCATCATTTCAGAGTCGGCAAAGTTTCGACGTTGAAAAAACATTCAGACAGTCTCTTTGCTTCTGCTTTTTCCACGCCGGTTCCATAATTTCATTGCGATAATTATAATTGCAAAATAACGCAACAAACTTGATACAATTTTTTATTATTTGCCCCATCCCGACGCGCATCAAGATCTAATTAGGAATTCAAATCGCCCGTCAACGATCTTCAGCAGTTCTCGTGCATTCTAGAATGGACGAGAAAATTTTGATTTGAAAAAAAAAAAAAATTTAAATTTTATA
>JAAMPD010001781.1:0-20440 GCA_025266255.1 Trissolcus basalis | reverse complement strand
AATCTTCGATTCATAACAAGATAGTGAAAGATACAAAAATGTCAAGAAAATTAGCAGAACACTAAAAAATAATTTAATAATTTGAAAGCTGTGGATGGAAACAGACATTGGTGAAGAGTTTTCTTGTTTCCTTGTAAATGAATGCTGAATTCGGTTGAAACAGTAATGCTTGTGTGATGAATTTGTTAGATGCATTTTGGGTACAGCATGATTTTTGTTGTCTGAGTTATGGATAGGTATAAGTTTGGATGGGGCGGGATCGGTGGAGCGCAAAGAGAGAGGTTTCACGTGAATTGTGGATTTTGACGGATTTGGGTGTCGTGCTCGCGGTTATAGCAAGATGGTGGGTCGATGATGGCGGCGAGAACGCGAGATAGACGAGGGAGGGCCCCGGAGAGTTAGCTGAGCGCGTCGCCATGACGACCGACCGCCCCGCGCGTATTGCCTCCCCCGAAGATCCGGCAACCCCCGCGCGCCCTCACCAAAGCTCAGGCTTTCGCGCTATCTCACCAGGATGTTGAGCTACTTAGCTTCCAAGCCGTTTTACTCCAAACCGTCCTCAGCACTTTGCACACTACAAAATAAAGTAACATTATTTTTACCGATTTTCATAAGAGTACCATCACATTTAACAATACCAATAATCAAATTTTCTTATTTCCAATGTTTTGGAAACCAGCAATTATTTTTAATTATAAAATTAGATAGATAGATATTAAATAGATTTTCTCAGATGTTCTCAGAATTTAAGATCTCACACATCAGACCTTATAGCTAAGTTTTATACAATTCTAACGAGCATTACAAAAGAAACAGAGAATAATATGTATCACAGTATAATCAATTCAGTCATCATTTAATATTATATTAATTAAAATTATTTCAATTAAAATTACGTTTGCAAAATACATTTTATGTTGTAGAATAGAACATTTTGGAAGTCGAAAATTTCTAATGCATGTTTATAAATTGTGCAAATTCAGTTTCACATTGTCTACAATAATTGTATTAAATTATCATATTAAATTAGATATGATACATTGAAAATGGTGTTGCATAATTCTCGAAGGCGATAACATGCAACGAGGAGGGAGTGTAAACTCACCGAAACTTTGCTCATTAGTATATGGTTCCTCGTTTTCAGCAATTTAGTAGTTTCGCTCAATTATTATTCGAAATCTTGTTTCGGTATAAACGCAGTAACTTCAAAACCAGATTAATCCGTAAGCACAAATTTGTGCAAACAATTTTATGAACATTTTTGAAAGTTCTCTTGAAAAGTGTACTTTTAAAATGCAAGTTGTATTTAGATTGCAATGAACCAGCAAGCGAAGCTTATTCATTAATATAGTATCACGTGATCCAAGTTAATTGACGAGTCAGTTAAATTGAATCAATTGACATTTATAATTTGTACGGTCTGTAAATCCATTTGATGACTGACGTTGGTGGATATAGGAAAATGGTTGTGCATGGACAAACTCACTCAGGAGGAATAAAAGAAAACGAGAACGATTTTGTAGATTATAAGAATAATAATAATTACACAGGATGATGCGCGTCAACAGATAAATGATGATATCTGTATGGTGCATAAAGCACATCGTTCGGCCCCCTCGTTCAGAGCATGAGAAGGGAGCGGCGCGTTGATAATTGCCGGTATCGGTTAACCCGGGGGGTTATGCGATTCAGCCTCGTTCGTCACCCTCAGATCTCGCGCTCACTTTCTCCGATACTTTCGCCGCCCTCGTCGCTGTCGTCCGACCAACTTACGCGCGCCCCTTCGTTTCCGTAACCAGCTATACATTCCTCCCCGTTCCCAACTAACTCAACGCTTTCAACTTGCAAAAAAAGTTCCCCCGGCGTCTTTCAATTTATACACGTTCTCACTTATTTCTCTTTCTTTCTTTCTTACTTTCCTTCTCATAAACAAAATAACGTTTATTTTTCATCTAATACAGCATCAAATTTTACTATGATTCTCGCCAAAGCGCGGACGGTAAAGCTTCATACAAAAAATTACTATGAAAGTAACAAAATTTAGTCGAAATTAAGTAAAAAAGTGTCCCGTCGATGGTAAAGTTTTCTGTAATTTGACAGAAAAATTTGTGTTTGAGGTTATGGTCTGGATCACAGTAAATTTTGTAGTTTTTTTCGATCCGTGATGAAGAATGCCAAATGGTTAAGAATAATGTTTTATCGTTATTTGTTAGAAGAGTTGAGTTTGTGGATTTGTTGTCACGGGAAAATAGTATATGATAAGTTGAGAATTGTGGGGTAGGCAGCGAGCCGTGTCGGCTGGATCGCGCTCCCGGTGATTGAGAGCCTGGTTGGCCGGGTGCGCGCAGTCATCCTCTCGCTTTAAGTTCTCGGCCCGTGACTAATCATGATAGTTCCGCTCGGGAACGGCGGTGCCACGCGACTACTCTTCGGTTCCGTTTCCGGCGCGTGGACCTCGTCCCACCGTTCCCACCGTTACCAATTATTCCGAGACTGCTACGCATTTTATCTCTTCTCTAATCATCACTCTATCAACAACCTCCTTCATCCTACCCAACGTTTTTTACTATTCATACTCATTTGCATCTTTTTTCATTCATTCATTTTTGCCATGCAAATCATCAACAAAACTCAAACAATTTTTTTTTCCTTCCAATTTTGAATGACAACGAAAATTAAGTTATTTATATATATCTATGATAAAATTGTTGAGGAGCAAAATTCTCAGATAGTTAGTTAAATGTTTTCTAAGTTTTCTAAGACAGAGAATTATCAAAAACACAACTTGTTTACAACGTACTTCATACACGATGAACATAATTCTATATAATAATATTAACTAATTAATATTAATTATATAATAATATTATTAATGTTATAATATAATTCATATATGAAAATTTATTTAATCGTACAATATATGGGGGACAAATCATAAATTTGTACAAAATTATTAACGCTTACATAAAATTTTGATAAACGAGTATAAAAAATTTCTAAGATAATATCAATGTTTCATGCTCATTTATCAAAAATTTATACTGTAGATTTTAATGAGTTTTTACGAAATTTAGATTTTAATATATTGTACAATTGAGTAAGTTGTACAATATATAAGTACAAAGCTGTACAATTTATTTATTTTATATCAATTTTTGAATTTTTCTCCTACACTTAAAGATCTTGAAATGTAAATAATTTATTATTGGTAACAAGGAGTGATTGGACACACGAAATAAGTAATTCATCATGTCCTGGTGTACTTAATGTAGCTAAATGTAAACTGCATATTTGAAAATAAATGCATGCAATCGGCAGGTGACGCTTAATTTCTCAACCCCTTCAACTGGCGCTGATTTAATCTTCCCCGCATGATTTTTATGAAAACAAAAACTATAAACTTTGCGATAGTATCGTTAATTGAATTTTCCTAGATCTACTATCATTGTCAGAGGGCGGAATTAGAAATGATGAGTAGATTTTTTTTTAATTTTACTAAAATGTTTTTTAATAATCTTGAGTTGAACAATTATATTGTTGAGGAATCAATCTGGGTGACAATTTATTTTGAATGATAAAAAAATCATGAGATGAAAGAAACATCAAATAAAGACACAAGGTATACACTTATTCGCGATAAATCGTGTACGTTTTGGTGTAGTTCCAGAAGCGGAACAAATCAATCTTCAATGCTCCGGTTCTAATGACCATTTAACCGTAACATAAACCAATCTGTAGTAAATCTTTGTCCTGTCGGTGTACTTTAGTGCTGAATACGCAGGAACTTGATTCAATAGATATATTATTAGGATAGCAAAACGAACAGAATTCTCACAAAATAATTGTCAATTGTTGTTTCAACCAAAATAACAATATTGCCTGAAAGAAATTATACTTCTCTTCATTTTTCAAAATACCACTACCTCAAAAAACTCAAAATATATATTTACAAAAACTCTCATCTCATTCTTTGAAACAAAGAATAAACAAATATTTGATGTAAACAAAACTTGACGTTCGATTAGAAATCAATGCCAAAATAATGATAATAGTGGGAAATGATTTTTACTTTTATAAACAAAGGTTGAACAAATTAATTTTATTATTGTGTACCAAAAGTAGATAACGTTTGATTTAACATGAATCGGTCAAGAAGACTAACGTTCCCTTTGGATCGATATCCCACTAGATATAAAGCTTGCGAAAAGTTTGCATTTCTCGTCATCTTCATAGATGGCGCCACTCGTTCTTCAAATCGGGAAAAAAACTTTTTGAATGAATAAATATAGTATCTGAGCCTCATGATTTATTATATATTAATCTGATTTGACAAAAAACGTACAAAGAGCTGCATGTCTACTGACAATTTGCAGAAATGATTTGCGATAGTTTGATGGTAGATGACGTGGCAAAGTCAGCGGGGCTCGGCATCGATGACAGAGCAGGGGAGCTGGTCATTAGCAAGTTAATCATGCGTTATCGTGTGTGCTTAATGTTGCGACAACGAAGAAGCGATTTACGGGGGAGTGATTGCACCCTTCACGGTTCCCTTCTGCTTTTCTTGGCCGCTGTCAATATTGTCGGCGTGCACCGCCGCGTGAGCAACAGATTACTTCTTATTCTTCTTCTTTGACAGACTTGCCGACGTCTTTATCACTTTTACGATTATTTTTCTCTCCTGCTTGAATTCATTTCTGCTTTTCTGAAACTTTTCAATCCTTTAAAATGTTGCGTAAAATTTGTTCACAATTTGAATGAGCTCCTCCTGGTAATATGGGCTCTAAAAATAAAAAATGAAATAAATTTTCGCATTTGTTTAAATAAACACTGGAAAAAATTATTTTGATTCAAGTATATATTTTACTTAAAGTTAGTATTTCACAACTAAATTTAAGTATTTCAGTTTGAATTTAGTGTTTTCTACTCAATCAAAGTATATAATATACTTAATTCTTTTTAACTTTTTTTTCAGTAAATGAAATTTTTACTAAGCTATTACTTGATAGTACTTAATATACAGTGTGTTTGACCAATAACAAGAAAAATATAGTATTTTGATAGTACAGCATAATCATTTTGAAGATGTTAAATTTAAACGTTGAACGAAGCGTCTTTATTCTGAATCTCTGTCAATTTCAATCGAAAACAAGTATAAGATCTTGTCACATATTTTTTCGATAAGTATAACGTTATTGAAAAATAATAATTTTTGTTTCTATACTGCAAAAAAGGTTTAAAAAATTGAATATATTATACTTCAATTTGTTAAAAGAAACTAAATTCAATACTAAATTTTGGTTATGAAATACTAAATTCAATACTAAAATTTAGTTATGAAATACTAAATTTTTAAGACAATATATTGGAATCGAAATAATTTTTTTTTTCAGTGTATATTAGTCAAATTTAGATACTTGGTAACAGACGAAATTGTTTTAATATTTGTTTATTCAATAATGTTCATGATAATGTTTACTGATAACTATGTCACATCTCAAAGATATTGGATCAAATGCAGTTCCTTCCGCGCAGTGTTGTACATGACAAAAACCTGATCCACAGTTTAAGAATAATGTTGGGTAGCCTTCAGGGTGTGGGTACAATTCACCCTATACAATCAAATCGCATTAAAACAATAAAAGGGTAAAAAAGATTGGTGAAAGTAATACAAAAAAAGCAAAATCACTCACATATATAAGTTGAATACAGTTTTCTAACAAAATCAATAAAGCGAACACCTGCACTTTTTGCAGAAACATTTCGACTCGGATGAATATATTTCTCGGCAATTCAATATATATTTCATGAATGTTTTATTATTTTTTTAGGAAATTTGCATCATATAGAAACGTGAATTATATTAGTGGTATATTCTTTTCACCCGGTCACGTATTCATTACCATTCATGTCTCAATAACTTTTCATTTGTATTCAAAAACATCGTGAATTTCCATTCGGTAATTTTCTAACGATATTGGAAATGTCAGTCAATAAACTTGTTTCTTTGTAGAGCGATTACACAACATTGATTCCGCGTTAAATCGGTAGCGTGCTATGCTGTTTCACATATGTACATATAGATTTATACATATGTAAATGGTTATATTAGTTTGGTTGTAATGTATTAGTTCGATTGAAAATTTGAGATTGTTTCATTAATGTAACATTAATTAACATCTTCAATATATTTTTGAGTATACAATATATATTAGCAAATTTTGAAAAAATTCAACTATCCCTCACTAATTTATTCCTTTATTGCCGCTTTTTATAACTTCTTTATATAAAATATATATTTTATTTTATATTTTATTAATTTATATAATGGCGTAATGTTATTTATAGAAAAAATATATATCAAATATCGGTCTATTGGCGAAAATATATTTATATGGAAAAAATGTTTTTTTCATTTTCGGAATATATTTTCGTTCACGAGCGATTATATTAATATATTTTCTATGTATGGTCAATGTATTGATCATATACGTTTGAGTATTTTTTATATATAAACTATATATCGACAATATATTAGCATTTGTGAAAAAAAATTCAACTATTAATAATTGATAACATATAATAAATACGTTTGACAATATATTTATGATATATTTTGAATATATAATTTCTGAAATGTTACTATATATATTCTGAAATATTATTATATTATTCATAGGTTGACAATAAATTGTCAATATATTGACCATCTATGAACAATATATTGATCATATATTTTTGACATTTTTTCATGTATGAACTATATATTGGCAATATATTGTATCTGCATATAAACATATGCTCTATAAACGATTTCTGAAATAATACATTTTTTAAATATATTTTTTATGTGGGAACGAAATATGATCCTTTTTACTAGGGTATAAATTAGGTTTAGGAATTTTTGTATGACATGATCAAAAAATGTTAACTGGATAAGAAATGGGAAGTGGTGTTGTAGGTCTTGAATAAACAAACTCATCTTATTTAGTTTGGTTCAATAAATATATAAGTTTTGAAACGTAGAGGATTTGTGTGTGTAGTCGAATAATAGATGGCGAATGGCAGCAGAGAGTGAGTGAATGGCTGCTGGCATACCGAGGACGAGGAAGAAGACCGGTGTTTGTGGCGTCCGCTGCCGACAAAAAGGCGAGAGAATTTCCTGAAATCCTTTCTGAGGGGCTGATTGCCATCATTATCGTGGAGTGGGTAGAAAAGCGCGACTACGCGAAGAAGGAGACGCGCAGAGAGAGGACAATCAGTGGCATTCAGTCGCAAAGCTATGTGGGAAAGGACCGACGTGCTGCTGCCCTCTTCTTTTCCTCCTAGCGCCATCTCCCGCGCAACACTCCCTTGCCAGAAATCGATTGCACACACCTCATGCACAAGCCCTCTCACGCCGAATATCCTACAACTTTTCTTAGCCTCTCCTGCACTTTTTTTACATTCTAGAGGGATTCATGTTTGCGCTTTGCATTAGGGAAATCCAAACCGTGTTTGATCACGATTAACGAGCCGGTCCCACCATTTACATTGAAATTCACCTCCAAACAAATTTTGCCAACATCCAAGTTTCAAACATTCGGAGGTTTTGAATTTTTCAAACCGATACTGCGTATCGTATTTCAACCTTAACTGTATCTAATGGAACTAAACAAATTAACGGTTTGAAGGACAATTTTTATCTTTTTCTAAAATTTTATCACTTCTGATAGTAAGTAATTTTATTACTTTCTTCTGATGATAAAAAAATAATAACAAATTGAAAATTTATTCGTAATTTGGTATCAGATGGGAAGCAAAGAAATATGATTGATTTTTGGGGTTTAAAATGTAAAAATGAAATTGACTCGTAATGCGAGATGCTTGAAGAAAATGTTGAATGGCAGAGAGAAAATTGGAATGGAAGAAGTCGGTTGTAGGGATGCGCAAAGATAATTAAATGCGCGCGGTTAATTAGGAGACGCAGCTGGAAGGAAAAGATACATAGAGGTCTTTTGTGATTGCGGACGGAAAAGCGTGGTCAGCTCGGTCGCGTGGCAAAGACACGGGAAGGTGGTGCCGATGGTGGAAGTAACAAACGGAGATGGAGCTAGCTGGATGACTGGCGGCGGAAGCGTCGTCATGGCGACACATCGATCAGTCGCCACACCACGCGATTTTCCACGACCAACCGGGTTCGCACACAGTCACACGTATATATCATGCGTACCTATAGTTGTATAAATTCGGACAGAAGAGTATAAATAAATACTGGGATACACAACTGGATGAGGTACAGATTTCAATAAGTTCTCGCGGTTCGTGTATGATGCATCCGAAAATACGCAAGCGCTTGGCTACGTCAACCAATTCAGACATTTTCGACAGCTCGTCGATGATCTATTATCAAACTATCTGTCCACATTTTACAATTTCATTCACCAATTTATTGTTACCACATTACATATATTATGGAACCTCAAATCCTATATTTTTTCAAATAACTGAAAAGCACTCTGCTTGTTATCATTCTGTGATACAATTTTAGCAAAATTAAAAAAAAATTTACTTGAAAAGAATGTGAATTAAAAATTCGGGTTCAAATGAAAATAGATTAGATTACTTCTAACATTACAGCGTGATTTATATTAACATTCATTTGAGATCGCAAAAAATCATGGCGTTTTTTATTATTTCTCATGGTTGTGGTTAAGAAATCAGAGATTGTTCGTCAGAGATTAATCTTTATGATTAAAATTGAGCCCAATCATATAATATTAAAAATAAAAGTAGAAAATCGTTATTTTAGGTAAGTTTAAGTATCCCCTATCATGATGGAAATTGACCGAATAAGATCTTTACTACACAAAAGATTTACTTTTCTTCGAGCTCGCGTGACAGGATTAAATCGAAGGGATTTTTCGTATATTGCTCTATAAAAAGATGTAACAACTCAAGTTAATGAGTTGCACTCAAATAAGAAAGACGATTTTGTAGTTTGTTTCCAACTTTATTGATATCATTCTAGAATTTGGATCACTCAAAGGATATGTTTTTTGAAATTATCATTTTAAGTAGTTTAAATTCGTATTTGTTCCGACTTGTACGGAAATTGTAAAAATGAATTTATGAAATGAAATATTCTTCGTACCAAATAAATATCTAAAGTTAAGAACTTTTTTTATTAAAAATAAATAAAAACATTTTTCTATTTCCATTTTTTTAAGTCAGAATGTTCAATATTGTCGTACAAAACAATCATTCGCTTGTTTTGCATTTACATATAGGATTCAGGCACACAAATTAATAAGTTCAAAATAACATACTATTTAACAATTGCTCAAGTATCTGCATTCCAAATTTAAGCACTAAACGACAAAGTCATTAGTTACATTGATAAAGGAACTCGATTGCAAGTTAATTATATACAGCCTTCGAGGTAGACTCGACATAAGCTATATAGAACTCTGCTGAGAATTCATCACGAGCTCTATCAAAATGATTTTGAACTGATTTTCATATTGATTTATAACAAAAAACTTTTATTGTACTGCGTGAAACAGTAATAAATCTTGAACATACCATGGCCCAATACACCCGTCCCCTGCAGTATAAATGCACACCTATATACAAGACAGCTAGGTAATATATTTTGTTCACTTTTAGGATCTTGAAGCTATGATGATTACAAAACAATGATAAAAATTATTTGTACAATTTTCAAATAATAATTTTTTCATAATAATATATTTAATATTGGACTGAAATAATATCCACACGAAAAAAAGTATATTTCAAAATATATTTTCCATACATGCTATATTGAAAATATATGCGTTTATGTTCTACATATAGTCATTTATACATTATTTATAAAGTGACAACAAATTATTATATAAATAAAATATAAAAGAAATATACATTTTATTGTAATAT
The DNA here is from genome assembly GCA_025266255.1 of Trissolcus basalis. Lineage (NCBI taxonomy): Eukaryota > Metazoa > Arthropoda > Insecta > Hymenoptera > Scelionidae > Trissolcus > Trissolcus basalis. The sequence continues at coordinate 10,525 of JAAMPD010001781.1, read as the reverse complement.
ATTATAAATCGATCTATTATATTTAGATGAAAAATAAAAATATTAAGATATATTTACACGTATATTTCTGTCCTTCGGGTGCTACTCTCTATCGTTAAAATTTTTTTTTATTATAATTTATTTAAAAGTTGTCCCGATACATTTAAATTCAAAATTTGATTTTTCGTGGTAGAGGATAGCACCCCCGTAGGTATAAATATTTCAATTCATTTAACGTGATGAAAAGCGGATTTGATGAGGTTAATTAATGAATGTAAAAAGACTGTTTGAAATGATGATGATTTTGGATTTGGAATAGTGAAAAAACTGTGAATGCTCATGAGTATAACAAGACGATGGATATAATGACTTATTGATTAACCGTTTGACTGCGCAAGTCGAGTTAACTATGGCTAATCTCTGATTTGTTATGGCAGCCCCTTCTCTGTTGGCTCTGGTTCTTCTGACACGTAGTTTTCAGGCTGGCACCCTCCGAGCGCTAACACGGAATTAATATCTCGCGAGTTAGCAGCCCTCAACCCACTGAGCCGAATTGCCCCCCTTGGCTGGCGCCGCGCCCTTGTCTGTGTGCGCGACCCCTCCAGCGGAAATGAGCGCGCGGATGCCTCCACTCTCGCGCTCTCTTTCACACTCTCGTTCGGCCTGCCGCTCTCCTTGTCTTATCACAGCAGCAGTAGCAGCTCGGTCCAAACACAACTCAACTCAGCGCCACCCTCTTCATCCACACTCGATGACGCCGTCGCCGCCGTACCGATAATTATTTCTTAAAGCGAATTCAACGCCACTTCCGTTTCAAGTAGACGAAGCGCGTGGCGAACCTCCATGAAAACTCATTTTCCAGCGCAATATTTGCAATTTCATCAATCCACCAAATCCAATTTCTACAGCTTTTCATTTTTCTTTTTCGCCCTCTCCCCATCATCGAATCAGTTTATCTATATCTCTTTTTTCTTTTCATTTTTATTCTTGTACTTAAAATCCAACTCGTTCGAGATACGTGTATATATTTGTCCAACGATACTGCGCTGGTACACAGTTTAAAATGCTCTACATATTTACACTCGTGCTTCTGACAGCGACACAAAACCTCGCCTAATACTGTTTCTGATTGACTAACAAAAACCAGGTCGAGACCTTTTTTTTCTCATGGCTCCCGTATCAGAAATTTTCCATTGCAAAAGTTTGGAGGAAGAGGAAACAAAAATGTCAAGAATATTGGTGAAGGTGCACGTTCTGGGGATCTTTAGAATTCAGGCCTCGACACCGAAGTGGATTTGTGGAAGAGGCGGAACATTCGTCCTATAGTATAGCATGAGGGAGTCGAAGCCCATTAATTACGTTACGGAAGAACGCAGTCGTTGACTCAAACAAAGGCCCACGAGAACATCCCCGACATTCATAAAGTACATCGCACAGTTCATATACCGAGGCTAATTATTGCGCATTTACATACTCTCTGCAGCTCCTTCTTCTTTTACATCTCGCAATGTATCTCAGTCGTAAAACATGCCTTTGTCTAGCTCGAATATACTTAATCACAATTTGGTAAAAATATATATCATAGTCATATATGCTAATAAAATATAAATAAATGCAAAATTTGTTTTACAAAATGTATCTTTACAAAGAGAAACCAAATTTTTAGACAAAGACACTATATTAAAAATGTTTTTTTAATTTTAAATCATAGAATTCAAATTCATTAAAATATTATTAAAATTAAATTAATATGATCGTATAGTTTTGTATAAAATAGCTTGTATCTTTAATAAAATTTTACAAAAAGACGGAAATATTTTATACAAAACTAGCTATAACTATATTAAATATTTTGTTAATTAAAAAACACAGAATTCAAAATGTATTGATATATTATTAAAATGAAATCAAATAATTATGATCGTTTTATATAAAATTAACTGGTATCTTTAAAAAGAGAAGTATTTTATAGAAAAAGAATAAACTATATTTAGACAAAAATATATTTTTAAAATATAAACAAAATATATTCTATTCATAAAATAGAATATATTTTGTATATAAAAAAATATATAAATAGCGGCAATCAATATAATAAAATAAAATATATTTTAGCGGTAGTTTTATAAATTTAACTTGTATCTTTGGAAAGAGGTAAATATTTTATAGAAACAGACTCCACTATATTAAAAATATTTTCAATTAAAAAACAAGGAATTCAAATTTATTGAAATATTATTACCATCAAAATTGATGAATTAAATTAAATAAATATAACGATAATAACAAAAGGGTATATTTTTGTAAGAAGAAAATGGAATGTTAAAATTGAAGGGTTGGTTTTTGGCAAAAGACGTACACGAGTTTGAACAAGTGAGTTATCAGAGAGAGCATTGGCTATCGAGTAACCACGTGAATCTACGATACTGAATGTATAGCATATTGTACAAATTGAATGCGCGGAATTATCTGCGAGGGGTGGCGATACGTATCATCGCGCACTTAAGCGACCCCCAAACGTAACAAAGTGGCATGGTTCTTATCGTGTTATGGGCTGGGGCTCCCTCGCGAGCTATGCGTCTCGAGCACAATAGCCGCAGCATAGCGCACAATAATGCTCACCCTCGCGACGAGGCGATATAGCGTATCTCAAGATAATGCACTGCCACGCATCGTACCGACGTTCCTAATTGATCTAATCGGTCCATCGTCGTCCGCTTCGGGGACCTGCCTGCTACTCAACAACTTGATCACTTTTTTTTCACTCTCGACAAGCCTCGCTTCATCATGTTTCTCATACGAGATAGCATCAATTCAAATTCACAATTTTGTTCTACAATGTTAACAATTCTTTTTCAAATTAACAATTAACATTAAACTATAAATGATTTTTGTTTGAATAGAAACTTTGGACTAAAATAAAATGAAATTCATTGGTGAAGTTGAAATTCATCCAATTTGATATGATAAGTTGATATATCAAGTTGGGTTGGAATAGTCGTAGTTTTCACGAGCGGTTTAAATTTGAAACACGTGTGCATGTCACTGTTAAATAATCAACTCCCTTGACATGATAAAAAATAATCCAGTCATAATTCATATTTATAGTTGTTTATATCGGGCAGTGAGTTTCAGCGATTGGATGATTATCTGACACACGGATTTCTGTACATTTAACATGAAAAGGCCAGTTAGTCATGATGAATTCAAGGGATCGTTGTTTCGGCAGGATTTACGAGTCTAGACGAAGCGGTCCCTCCGAAACAATATGCTTATATCCATGAGGTGCACGCGGACACTTGAGTGCGATCGCGCGTTAAATGCACCGTCGGGCGTACGCGGTCGCGTGTCGCTCGCGTGCCCTTCTCTATCAAGGGTTCCTGTTCCACGACACAAAACGCATATGTTCCAGCTATAACATTTTGCTGACGCAAACGTTTTGCTCACAGTATATATACCTTTCAGACTATCATCGTGTGACTTTCTTCCTTCTTTCCCCCAAAATCCAAATGTCACATTTTTCATCAACGCCTAACAGCAAAAGTCAATCAATCAATTATTATTCTTATTATTATTATTCTTATTCTTATTATTATTATTATTATTATTATTATTATTATTATTATTATTATTATTATTGTTGTTATTATTATTATCATTATAATATTTCTTTCTTTTTCACTTTTCAATTCGACTCTCCCTTTTGTAGTCATCCAACATTTTAATAGTTTAGAAATGGGATTGTTTTTTGTTTCATTTTCAATGTTTTACCTCATGAGGTGCACAGTTGAAAATATATTTTGTCTATGTGAAATATGTCCGTGGTAATGAAGCGATAATTGCCTATATTTTTGTATAAAAGTATTAAATATATAATTTTTATAAACAAATTATAAAAAGTGGGAATAAGTTATGTGAAATAAAATATATTTAGGCGAATATATTCTGAATCCTGTGATGAAAATCTAGGATTCTTTTAAGATAAATTTTTATCTGACAAAATCTAGATAAAGAAAAATCTTTGACTTCAGATAATATTTCATTTTGAAATTCAAATATTTCAATTTTAATATTGATGTTTTCATTTTATAAATTTGAATATTTTGTTTATTAATATTATTAAACTAAGTAACCAAATGTATCGAAAAATTTTACCGTCAAAAAACATTTTTAATATTTGATTCAAAAATATGAGAAATATATATACTTTTACCTGGTTATTATATCAGAAGACACATTCATACTGAAAAAAAATTTAACAACAGAATGAAGTATATTCTACTTTAATTTAGTGGAAAATATACTACATTTGAATGAAATACACTTGAATTGAATTGTAATTTATTTATTTATTAAACTTCAATTATTTTATATTTCATGCAACAAAAAATATTCATTTTTTTATAAACAACTGTAACCCGTAGAAAATATTAAATTCACCAGAGTGGCCAAATTAATCCAGCTGCTACTAAAAAGTTTCATCTTTTAACAAATATGATAGGGTCAACCGGGGTAAAGAGTGACACATGGGGTAAAATGTGACACCTTGTATTTTTCATTAAAAACCTTGATATTTTGAATATTTTGTTTCCATACGTGTTCAGTGACTAATAATAATTTATAAAATAAATTCGAATCACGTAAAATTGTAAAATTAATAATGTTATTTGAATTGTCACTCTTACCCCGGTTGACCCTACTAATTATACAAAACATTTCAAAGTTTTCGAAGAATGTTAAAAATTGATTACGAACATTTACTCAGTACGATTTTTCAAACTCCATCACCCATTTGCAAAATAATTACCAACTGTCGAACAGAATTTGTTATTCGTGAAAAAATATTATTTGTTCTATACATTACCACACATGCAGGGCTGTTTGCCGGTGTTCCTTCCGAGCCCGGAAGAAATCGAAACTTGCTATGCTGCATGAACTGAATAACACCTGTCTCAAGATTAGATCAAACGAAAATCTGATTACAGCTTTTGTTGCATATGAAATTTGAATTTAACTTTGGACTGCTAAATTTTACAATTCAAATTTTGTGAATATTATTCAGGCTTTGTTTTTGCGGGCATGAAAAAGGAGGCAAATCTCATCAGTCGAAAAGTGTCAATAAACGTTGAAGAAAATATCAAAATTAGACATTAGAAATACAAAAAAAAATTGAAGTCCAATTTATTGTAGTTATTTTCATTGAAAAAAAAGAAGAAGAAGAAAAGAGAGAAGAGAGAAATGTAAAATTGGATAAAGGTGTGAATAGAAAATTGACTGGTTATCCTAATATGGGAGAGAAGAAGAGGAGTGCTTTTGTCAGTGGTATTCTTTGCGTCGAGGTCCGGAAGAAATCGAAACTCGTTACCGGGGCAAACTCGCGGATGGGACAACACCTGTCGTTAAGCGAGGATAGATAGTGGGTGGTCTTGTGGCAGGACGCAGGCGCTACATGGCTCCGCCCCTCACCCTCTAACGCGAGCACGAGGGGCGGTCGCTCGATCTGCACCGCGCTCCAAATCACGGGTCTCTTCCAGTATCACGTAGATGATCGCACCCTCACGACACCCGCCGCGACAACTTATTGCACATACATACGTACGACGCTCGATTATTTGTTCATTCGGAGTGGTTTGCAAATGAGGTGATGAGTCGCGCGGATCTTCGCGGGGGCACAGTGCTTTAAGGCTCATCGCCAAGCGATGCTGGACCTTAAGGGCAGCGGCACCACCGCCGCCGAATTACCTCGTACCACCGCTTTCACCAATTTATCCATGTTGTTCGCCGGTAGGTTCCATTTCTGCATCCCATTATTATCACCATAACTCAATCATTCCATTTCGTCCATCATTTATATGTTCACGCAAAAAAATAGATGTGTTAACACTGTAAAAACAAGTGTCTTAAATTAAGACACTTTTTGTAGTCAACTAAGTCATTAGTGTCTTAATTGGAAACGCTGAGCGTCTTAAATATGGACATTTTTAAGACATTATTCAATTTCTAGACACTGTTTTGTGTTTCTTAATGGGCAATTTTTGCAGTGTTAACAAATAAACAAATATATCTGACGGTTTTTACATAAAAGTATCTATAATTTATATTAAATATATTATGACATATTTATATAAAACAGACAGATATATATGGTTGATATATATATTAAAACAGAAATAAATATGATTACACGTAACATGTATATGGCTAATTTAGCCATACGTATATTTACTTTAATAAGATTTTATATTTCATTTACTTATAAGTTTGATATATATATTTGTATGGCTAAAATAGCAATATGTTCTACTTGTTCCAATAACAGCCAGATATTATGGTTAGATTACAAATAAATATATTTGTTCTGTCTATACTTTTTTTGCGTGTTCAATTTATCTTTCTTCAAAATACAGAATGAATAGAACCAAATAATTCATCTGTCTTTCATTTTTATTTATACAAGGCATCAAAAAATGTGCTCTTCCAAATCTATTTTTAGTTTGCATGTACCCCTGAAAGGATGTGCCAATTATCTAATCACCTAATTAGGGAGATCTCACTATTAAATTTTATCACTGTAATTCTCTCTCTATTATTTTAATCCTGATCACTAAAAACTATTCACTGAATTATATATTCTTTATATTCATACTTAATTATATTTTCTTTATATTATTTAACAGTTCTATAATTTCATTCGTCTAATTAGAGGTTACTCTATATAGAAACTTATTCAGAAATATTCCATACAGACTTGAGTTTTTAATTAAGAAGTTGTTTGTTGTATTTCAAGATTAAAAATTAACATTCAAAGAATCTAACGTAGAGAAAAATGTATTAAGCAAACAAAGATTTTAATCTTTTAAATCAGTTTAAAATTTACTATAAAATTTTTTACTAAACGTACATGCTTTCATCAAGTGTCACAATTTTGAATTATTATTATACATATATACACCTTTTGCAATGCAATTTTTAGAAAATTTGATTGAACAGAAAATGAAGATTGAATCACTGAAATAACTTAAATGTTGTAACTGATTTCATTGATTATTAAAAAAAAATATTCAAACTTCAAAACAAAGTTAAATTTTGGCCGACATATATTTTTCATATTCATGATTTTGATACTGTACAGGAAATATGATTGGCCAAAATTTTGTGACAAAGTTTTATATTTACAAAGTCATTCATTCTGATTTTAATGAAAATACATTAGGTAACTTTTAAACAGTTGTAACTCTTACCTAGTCTGACGGAATAACAGTTCAAAGTTGGAAATTGGTTTATTTGGGTACAAATTCAATTAACATCATAATAGCCTCAGCAGAATTGTAACTATATTTAGAGTATGTTGGAGATTTTTGTGACCTCTGTATGACCATCTCGAGTTAAAAGTTGATGTCAAAAAATTGATAAATATCAATTCTCAGTAATATAAATATGAACTTGACCTAATTTTTACCCTTTACGATACCTTATAAGACTGATGACTGATAACTCATATATAAAAAATCATAAATTGTATTTGCTCAAGCTAAGGCACAGTCGAGAGTATTTTTATATTTTTATTTCTGAATGGATTTTCACATTTTTATGATTTTGAATTTTGAGAGATATTCATGTTTTTATATCGAACAATTGAATATATGTATATTGTTGAATAAAACGGTATTTTATATCGAACAAAAATCGTCGCTCAACTGTTAGCCGATTGTCATTTCAAACAGACGCTGATTTTTATCAAAGAATTTCATTGAAATTTATCAGGTGAATTTTTCATGCAATTTGATTGATTTATGTAACTACTTTTTATCTGAAACTTTATTGTTTATTTTAGCCTTTTGTTGTTATGAATATATAAAACTTATGTATTTTAATGAAACTTAGCATAACTTTAGCATAGCATTTTGTTTACAATTTAGATAAATGTTTGAATAATTTTTATAAAAAATTTAGACACTTTTATATAAACATTGTATAAATACTGACATGCAACTTAAGCAGATCATGATCTTTGATTGATGTAAGTTTATCTACAAAAAAGTATGTGAAAACTACATCATTTTTATTTTTTTTTTTTAGTTGGTTTTCAAGAAAACAAACAAAATAATAACTTGAACCGAATTGTGTTTACTTATGCTTCCATTATATGCATTCACTCATGGAGAAACATACTTATATGCTAATTTCAAAACAAACACTTGTACTTGTCAATGGCAGTATTGAAGTTGACTTATACAGTATTATATATGCGGAAGCATTATAAAAATATTCCAAAAATATAATAATGTATCTTGAAATTTGACACAAAATGTGTTTTTAGAGATATTGATTCATTTATTTATCAAAAATAATAGTTTTGGATAAAGGTTTCACTTTTAGTACAATATATAAGTATGATACAATGCGATTTAAAAGAACAAAAACATTGTAAATTATAATTTTTTTTTTAGAATCAGAGTATAGCGTTTTCTACATAAAATATATTCAAATATAGATAACGCTCATGGACGAACATATATATTCTTTAAAAAAAAATTTCCATAAATATATAAAGAGTGATATTAACTTTTTCAAGAACATTTCACTTTTTTAATTTGTAGAGTATATAGAGGACGTTTTATCTATATTATCATTTTAAATATCATTACATAAATTTATATAATATAAAATATCTAATGGAATATACATTTTATATAACTAAAAAAATTTCAAAAAGCATCAGCAATAAGGTATATATATAAATTGAAATATATTTTAGCAAATATATATATTTTCATCCTTGAGGAAAATAGTACGGAAAGGAAATGTGTCGCTGTTTTACCCAACTGAATAAAACTGTATGTATGAGTTTTGAGGCTCGACTGATTGACTGACTCAATAAACGTTAAATGTCATCGGGTATTTTTGACCCCCACGAAATTTGAGGATTCATTAATGGAGCGATCAAATGAGGGTGCAAAAGACGAGTTGGTCACACCGGCGTATCCACTGTTTGCGCGTCGGCACGATGTCGTACGGTACACACAGCGTCGAACTTGTTCGTTCCCGTACCAATAACGTCACTGCCAAATGAAAATCTATCTGTTCGCAAACACGCCCCGAGTTGTACACAAACTCACGATCAAACTTTCTCTCTGAAAGCGGACCAAGAAAAATATCCAACTTTCTCATTGTACTTCTCTCTCAATTTCAAGACATGATAAATTTTACCCTCCAAAAAAGCTCAGAACCATTTTTCCCTTCATTTTTTTTGTTTCACATTCTTTTTATTTCGCGAGATTTAAAAAAGTTAACCGCATCATGACTTTATTACGAAGGACAATTTATTTTACAGATGCCGGCAGTTCGTACAAAGGCGGCTGGAGCCACGCAACGTCGCCCGCCCCAGCACAGGGTGAGTTGTTTTATTTCTTTGCACGAGCTAATTATGCCACGATTGCGGAGCATTTCTTTCTGTCGTTTCCTCGTTGAGTTAATTACGCTGCCACTTTAATTATTAGACCTACACAATATTGCTGCACGATGCTCTTCTACTCAGCAATTATATCCCAATATGTTGTCAAAAATGCGACCAAAATTCCAAGCAGAACGAAGTTACTCGAACGAGCAGACTATATAATACTTTAGGTCAACTAAGCAATTGTCACAAATATAAAACTTAAAACTTAATATAAAAATGTGACGAACAAATAATTTGACTGGAGCGGGAGGAAAAAGTCGTATACAAAAGTGTTTGATTAAGTTAGAAATGTGTGAGTTGGTTAGAATGATGTGAAAAGAACCAATGCTCGAGGCGGAGAAATAAAGCATTTTGCGTTGACGCGAAATGCGAAGAAAAAGCGCAACGCCGTTGACGCAAGCCAGGAGCCAAAAGCATTGTGACGTGTTGAAGCATGGGACGAGTGCCCCAGGGGTGCAGCCAAAAGCACGCAATGAGACAGTCGACAGCGTCGTAAAACAATAATCCGAGCTGTGTCTGGCCGCGGGCGGTTTGTTAGAAGTGCGCTGCTGTCTTTGACAAGCGGCACATCATCACCTACATGTATAGAGAGACAGAGACAACCCGCAGGCTAAGCTAACCCAAAGCGCCCAGTCAACCGATTAACAAACTTTCACCCGGCTTTTGATTTTCGAATATACATTTTCCAAGCGTTGCGGTCGACTCGCTTTACAAAGCTTCGCGCCCTCTGTTTATTGATCATGACAATGCGCCAGGCTCATCAATCTTTACTTTTATTTGTTTACCCTTATCTTTTATTTTCAATTAATAGTTTTTTTTTCTTTTACCTGACCAGTTCTTAAAAATATACTCTCTTCGGACTGGACAATATTAAGGTGATACGTCATATGTATATTCTGTCTCTCTTGCACAATTTAGTTATTTTGTTATTTATTTATTTATTTTTGACAAATATTTTGAAAAATATTCATTCAGTTGCTTTGTATATCTTGAGAGAAGTTTGCAACAGTATGCATTCAAAATGGATTTTGCTACTGTAAAACACTTCTCCCAAGATATACAAAGCCACTGAATGAACTATTTTTA
>JAAMPD010001780.1:0-20457 GCA_025266255.1 Trissolcus basalis | reverse complement strand
TTTTCTCTTAACTTTTTTTTTTNTTTTTTTTTTTTTTGTATAAAACAAACAAACTTCGGAACTTGTCTTTCATCGGTCTGGCGAGCGTATTTTTGGCGCTGACAAAACCAAAATGAATCGCTGAACTTAACCGACCAACTGTTATCATTTATTAAAAACAAATTTTCAATTAAATACAAAAACAGGCCGGTCAGTTTTTAGTCATCCCATCGATCTTGCGTTATCAGTTTTGACATCGTTGCACCAAAGACTACAAGAATGTGTCCAAACGAAAACACTCAAAAAATGGTGGATTTCGTCTTCGGGGATTCCCGAGACATCCTTTCTAAAAAGCAACGAGTCAAATTAGAGACCGACTCGTCGTCCGGGAGACGACAAAGAAATATTCATAATTTTCCAGAAGCATGATTAAGTTATCCATATTTGAATCCAGACATAAATCAATGCTTCTCTCATTGTTCAGCATCTTGGCCTTCCCGTAAGAACTGATCTTATCATGCCATCTAACTCCGTCCTAAGTCGCATTGAAATTCAAGATCACATTATTTATATAAATGAGTGATCTACGGAAATAATCCAATAATAACGAAAATTACACGTTGCCATCGCTAAACATGATCTTTTAATTAACTTCGATAGAAAAAAAAGTGGCTAGCGAATGCTTAATTTATGGAGTTGCCAAGCCTTGGAATAGGCTCGATCTTTTCACGTTGGGCAGATATAGGTGTCTCGGGAAATCTGGCCCTGACTGTTCGATAAATTCCTTCGGCCCGTTTCCTCGGTTTTTTGACTTCAATACTGTTAGGTGAATCTCATTGGCGAGGAATTCCGATGTACCGCTTGGAAATCCCAGTCGTAAAGCGACACGAGTCTTCCCTGAATCATAAATCAGCTTTTTCCAACAACAAAATCCATCAAATTTAACCATTAGGTGTCTTTTTTATAAACAAAAAAAATTGATGACACTTTGTAACAAATTTTGATGGGACGCGAAAAATTATAGTGATTCCATAATTTTATTTCTTGACGAGGAAAAAGATAATGATTATTTTATAATTATGTAAGTTCGCACTTAAGTACTTGACACTTTTATCATAAACTTTTTCCATTTTCACTTCCCAGTTTTGAGCCTGAGAAAAAGCAGGTTGAGTAACCAAATTACCATCTTCAACAAGCGAGAAAAAAACCTCCTCAACATGACGTTTTGCATTGTTACACAAAAAATGTTTTATTTGCATTACCATGTCGATCAGATATTAATCAAAACATTACTCGAGCTCGCGTTTTATTTATGTAATCATTTTTTTTTCTGTTGATTTTTTGCTAATAATTGTTCGTGTGTCGATAAAGACCAGCGACTGATTGATAATTCAGAGAAATTATTATGTTTGTTGGGCGAATTAATTGAACGTCAAACGCGGGATTAATATTCCGGGGAAAATATTGCTCAACTCAAGATCAATTCGTTGAATCATACCACATGTTTCCTCGAATTATTTAACACAAATTACGAAACTGTGGACTTTAATATTTTGTGTCGTTTCATTGCATAGACCAATTACCGGGACAAACAAAACTGACATAACGCAATATAATTACGGATAACAATAATCCGAACGAATTATTTTGTTTTGCAAAGCTAATAATCAGCCATTAATTATGGTCTCAATTTTCCAAACACTTCCTTGATATGCCGACCTAATAAAATCGGTTGCCGTAAACTGATCAGAATTCAGATTCGCGGTTTGGAATTTGAGACGTAATTTTCGATCTCCTATGGTAATTTATTCTGCCACGTTGTGAGAAAAAAAATTGAATTCAAATAAAAATTCGTAGCCTTACAGAAATCATATTTCTATCAATCAAGTCGGATTCAACGATTTTCCTCATCACTTGACGTGGCGGATTGGAACAAGGGATCGGGAACAATTGCATAGGGGAGCGGTTCGGTTGACGGTCGTATGACACGACTCAGCCTTCGCGATTCACAAAAGCGCACCGAGGATAAGGTCGATCGTCTATGCAGATGAGGTTCAATCGATGATTACGTCTATAGAAATTCTAATTTACTACAAACGGGCAAGGTGCAATTGGTCACTCCAGTCATAAAACATTTCATCACACGTGGAAGAAACGTGTCCGTCTGATTTAACGCGCCGCGTGACACATACTCTCCATGGTCTTGCCGGTAAACGTGATTTCAGCGCTGAACAATTTTATAATTAGTCATTCAATTCAGTTGTGACGCGCAATGGAGAAAAAAGGTGAAATTATTTCAGGGCAAGCAGTTTTCCAATTAAGTCTGACTTTTTTTTTGAAGGTTTATTTTAATTACCATCTAAATTATTTTGTTATAATTGTGATTTAATCATTTAATAAATTGAATTTCCTACAAAAAATTTTTCCTAATGCAACAAAGTGTTTCAAATTTTAAATATAATTTTATAAAAATGGTTGAATGGTTGAAGTAGATTAAAGTTGAGAGATAAATCTCCATCATATCAAATAGAAGGCCGGTGTTCAAATCCTAGGAAAAAATTTTTTTCAATTTTTCAATTATGTAATTATTTATTATTCTTGTTATTTATTATTATGTTACATTAAATTTATGATTTTTGTATATTATTTATTTTGATTATAGTATTTCAAATTTTAATTAACAAAACTTTTTTTAAATTTATCATTAGAAATAGGTATTTTATCACTAGAAGTACCAAGGGTAAAAGGGTCAATTTAATTTATACAGGTAAATTGGATAATAGCATTCTAAAACATAATTTTTTGTATTTTGAAAAGTTTATAGAATGTGAGATTAATCAAAAAATATTTATATCATAATCTCATAAGAGATCTTCAATGAATATTTTACATGTATTCGAAATTTTGCAGGGGAAATTTTTTCCCCTTGGTACTTCTAGTGTTATAATAGAAATTAGATATTTTGTTAAATGTATAACAACTTATTCTTTATTTATTTTATATTCATAAATAATTCTTCCTTTGTTCATATATTTTTGGTCAAATTATTATGTTCAACTTTTCAACAAACAATTTTTCAACCTTTATTTTTTAATTGTTTCTTTTTTTGTTTTTTTTTTTAATGTCTTGGTTTCATTGAGGTTTTGATATTCTATATTTAAAACTTTTTCTATCAATATTTTTACCAGTACTCCTAACGAACTGCAATTTACGATGCGGTTAAATGATGGCAATTTATTCGGTGTTGTGTTTCGCACAGAGTATCGCTGAACAATTCGTTCAATCCTTTTAAGGTAAACTAGCGTGAATTGTGGCGGATACGATTGTCACCCGTGGTCGTTAGAGGATGATTCTCTGAATAAAGACCTTGGTGCGGTTTGGTCTTATGGTCTGATGCACTTGAGTGTTGTGACACGCGCTCTAACTTTTTGTCATAAAAAGTGCACGCACGACAAGGAAATGGAAATTCAATACCCATTAATCCCACGCGATCTCCGATATCAAAGCCAAGAAAAACTAAAACTTTGTTCATCAATTTTAATATTTCGCCTCATTAATTCGACTTCCCACTAATAATTGGCTTCATTTTTTTTGTTTCAGGTAAATATCTCTTGACTGACATTTGTATCAGCTGACAAGAAAACTGCTCCCGTAAGTAAAAATAATAATGAGTCACCAGTCCGCGTCTGAGGAAAAAAGTTCGATTATACAATTTACGATTTCCATTCAATGAGTAAACAAACGTATATTTTAATTAACGATGCCATTCATGGGAGACAGAAAAAAGGCCGCACTTACAATGATGCCTCCAAGTCCCTTTTGGTATATTTATCGTCACGCTATGCACTTTTTTAGAAACTCCAGTCCAACGCGGAAATAAGGACTACTGACGCAAACCGTCGCCTCAAACGCGCCCAACTTGAATTACACGATCTCAAGTTATTGATAACGTTATCTTGAAGACATAATTTGTCTTTGATTTCTTATAGTTAACGTAATTAAAATAATCGTTTTTATGTTTTTTTAATTTTGCTCGATCGGACATTCGATCGGCAATTAAAGTCACATGAATTTAATTTATCCGTACAAATTACGCATGAGCATCATTTTTATATTTGTACACGGAAATAAAAACATTGAATCAATCGTGTGTGGCAAACAACAAAAACAAAATTAATGGACGTTCAAAAACCATTTTTTGCAATCAGGAATTTGCTTGTGAAAAAAATGATCGACCAACCCCAACATCATCTTGAATAATAGCCAAGAATAAATATCCTTGGTTTCAAGCAAATTATTATCCGAGGGAAAAATAAATGCTTTTAATTAAAAACAAAAAATACTTGGCTGGGAAGAATTATTTTTAGATTGGAACCAAAGTGAGCTGAATTTTAAAATTTGTTTACAAAATATTTGGTTTGGCTTTTTCGTTGAATCAAAAGGGGTTATGATTTTGATTAATGGTACATTACACGTCGAATAAATGAATTTGCAGCTCATCGTAAGAGCGTTATTATTCATATGCCAGGACGTATAGGAAAATGCGCGTGCACATCCGGACGCTCATTAGCGATCTTCGCAAGTTAGCAGGATCCGCGCTGTTAATTAATTCAAGCAAGTCCTTGGCATACAGACACCGGCTACTTTGAAACGTCTATAAATTTCAATTCGCCAGGAATGTGCCCCAGGTGATTCTTAGTTGTTGAGAACACGTGCAAGGGCAAGGTTTTTTTAACAGCGCGCGAAAACCCGACGTGCATTCACGCTCAGACAAAGGAGCGACCCAAGTCGCAGCAGTCACTTTGTCTGTCCAGGATGTTCTTGTCATCGACATTCTAGAGGCCGTCGTCGAGGTAAATGTACTCACGGATACTGAAATACCTGTGGCTAATTTTAGCAGAGAAATACTATCCTGACAAATTATGTTCGATTTCCTGACCAATCCAAAGTTATTCGAGCTTGGGTGTTAAAATACCTCTCCTGCTTTTATTCCATTTAACTTTTTACGACTTTTCGAAATTGTAGACGTAGTCGCCTTTGGGACCAAGTTGTAAATGTTGGAACAATCTTGGCTCGTTCGAAAAATGCTGTATTACTGAATTCGCATTCACACATTATTTACGAGTTTTACGAGTACAAATTTATTAATGATTTTTAATTAGAAATTATATTATTTTTTTAATTTCATTGTAATTTAATTCACAATTATTCAAATTAATCGTACAATTTTAAAATTGAAAAAATAGATTCACAAGATGTTTAAAATTAAAATTGATCATACTTACCCACAGGGAGAAAAATATACGTATTAAAAATATTTTTTAATTTCAAATTTTCTTATAAATTATATATATAATTTATTTCAATATTTTATATTCCATTTATATAATTTACTGCACGCTTTATAAATGACTTAGATGTACAATATATTCGTCGGATATATTATAGATATAAAAAATTACATAAAATATATTTTAAAACAGTTTTGTCCGTGTGGATGAGTTTTGATTTAAAAAATTACAATTGTATGTAATGAGTATATTTTTATTTTAAATTTTCATATAAATATAATATATTTTTTCGATAACACTTAAATTTTATGTTTTATTTATATAATTTATTGCCGCTTTATAAATAATTACTAATTTATTATAATATATTTTTCGGTTATATTTTAAATATAAAAAATATACATAAAATATAATTTGATTTGAAAAATGACCATTTTTTCGGAACGTTATTTGTCGTTAAATCTTAATTTGGTTCAAGAATGAAATTCTTGAATCAGGAATACTTATTTTTAGTTCAATAATTATTTTTAGAATGATTTAATCTTGCATTATGTATGATACGATTTTTCCTTCGTAATGCGATCTGATGATTCTCATGTTCGTGATTTTTCAGCTGACCACAAGGCCATTCCTTTATACAGTAGTAAAAGAATAAAAAATAAACGATGGTGACGTAGAGATTTGCATTGAAAGTGAAAGAAGCGCGAAGGGTAGGCTATAGGGCGGTCAGTTGTACGTGCCAAGTGTTCTTCTTATACTGTGCTAATCACACATCCCATTGCCGTGCGTCACAGCGTCCGCATAAAGTCATTGCAAATTGCACGTCTCTGATTTGAGCGCGAGTAATCGCGTAATGCAAAAATCATTATCCGGGAAATGTTGCAATAGTTTAGAAGCTTCGCCAGCCATTATTTCAATTGTCTTTCGCGCGTTTAATTCGCATTTATTTCTATCGCGCATTTTATAATTTCATTCATTTTTCTTATACTTTTCTAAGTAATAAAACAACCAACGACGAAGTTTTAGAGAAATATAAAAGTGCATTGGAATTTCGACGATGCATGGAATTTGTTCAATAGAAATATGATAAACAATTACATCGAGCTTTGAAAAAAAAAAAAATTAAATTGAAAAAAATTATTAATCATATCTAGTTCAACTTTGATGCAATGAATAATGTTCAAAATACATGAATTAATGGTTCTCATGATTTATGAATTTTTATGAAAATTTAAATGCAATTTTTAGCGGTGAAATCGATTGTTCAACAATCGAGCACTTTATCATTTTAAAATCACGAACAAAGATAGCAAGGACAAAAGTGTAGATATAAAAATAAATAATGATCTTTGTTAGTTTAGCTCGAAGCGTTGATTAGTGTATGAAAAAAAAGTTTTGGCCAATTTGAATATTCAAAACACCACGTGATAGATTGCACGTATCCATTGGGTATAAATTGTCCATTGTGTAACTATGCCGAGCTGCGATTCTTAGCAATGCGGGCACGTGTTGTGAAAGACATAGATAATTGTGATAAATATCCTCATAATGCGAAACTGTGTTAATTTATTAACATATAATTTAACAAGCGGACTAGGAGACAACGACTAACAGCGAGACAGGTTTTTCCTTCCAGTCCGAGAGAAATTATTTTATCTCAGGATTGTTATTAAATGTGCAATCGGATAGGAAAATTAATTTGCGCATCAATGACAACCTTTTATTAAAACCGTTAAGTTATTCCCAGCCGAGACAAACAAACGCATTTATTTTTTCTTCATTTTTTTCAACATCAATTAAAAATCATGAAACTTTAAATTGCAAAGAACAAATTGAAACTGAAAAAGATGAAGAAAAAAATAAACAAGATACAATAATGATTGAAAATTGTTATTTTTTTAATTTTGTATGTCACTAATAATTCTTTGTTTGAAAAAGCGTTGGTTTGCTTTGTTCAAGTTTGTCATTTCGAAATTGTTGAAAAAATATCTGGCCAGTTGAATCGTCAGTAATGTAAAGTGAAGAAACAATCAGGACCTCGACTTGGCGATACAAATCTACTATTTTGTATCATTATGTATTGACCTCAACCTCGTAGATGCACCGCCATAAAATTGAAAGTGTAGGTTGATTACTGCAACGCGTTCCAAGCGTATTCAAACATACGTACATCGGTGCATGAAGTGTAGCCATCATTAGGGCGTCCTTGCAAGCGGCACAATGGGCCCAGTGCAAAATTTGCTCTTGTTTGCTGTATCATCTCGAATCGAAAATGTAATGAAAAAGTAATGGAACTTTTCGAGGTCTTGAATGTAAAATCAACAGCACGTGATTTCGTTCGTAAAAAACATTAACAACAAAAACGCAAGTCGGTTCAGTGGCAATGATAAAAATGTCGATTCTTTCTTGAAGAAAAATTTTAACCGGGCAATTTCATAAATTTAAGATTTAAATTTAAGATTTAAAAAAAATTAACTGAAAATCGTTTTTTTTTTCTATTCGACCAACAGGAAAATTGAAAACTGAACAATTTAAATTTTTCTATTTGATTTTAATTTGTGTGGGAATTTTTGAGACAAACTCACGTTTAGAGATCATTTGTTGTTATCCAATGTATCAGATTATGAAAGTGACATGAAATGTAAACTTTCGATTGCGAATTTGCATGAAAAATAAAATTTGTTTTTATGACAAGATGTTTGTAATAGTCAAAGGTGTGTCTATTGGACATGAATGCTTTTGAAAGACAGAAATAAATTATTTCCCTTGATCATCTTAAGCAGACTTTTTTTTCAACTAGTTTATAAACTAATTCCAGACTAATAAATTGAATTTCTATCTTACATTTCGATACTAATTTTTGAGATCGCGAGATTTTACTGGTGAAGTGATAAGTTGCTGATTATATATTTATTTGATAACTCAAGTATGTGAATTTGAATTTGATAAACAACTTATGGGTTTAACATTTTTCTCAATTTTAATTAAAATTTCAATAATTTATCGTTTTCGAATACAAATCAATGCAAGTTTCTCTCAAATCGAATTGTAATTCCAGTTTGTTTCGATTTTGCTACATTTTTCACTGCCTTAATTAATCAATCAACAATTATTGTTTGAATGCAAACTGTTATAAAATCTATTCAGTCTGAATAAAAAATAAACTTTTAACTTTTAATTCCTGCTTTTACTATCTCGATGATCAAACTCGGTACAAAACACGCGCACCCAACACATAATTCGTTTATTAATTTCGTAGTTAGCGCTCCGTTGACGCAATTCGTAATCGTATAATTTATTAATGCCATGGCTCATTCGATGCAATTCATTACGTTTTATTTTCCGCGTACACATTTTACCGATGCAAGTAATTTTACCACTTTCACCGGATTTTCGACTGCTCGTAAATTTTCAACGCCAGAAAAACAATTGAAATGAACATTCGTTTCTGAAAAAAAACAAAACAGGTAAAATTTAATGCGCTGCAACAGACAATGACGCACCAAATTACGGGCCTATCCTCGTTAGTTCAAAATTTCACTTGTCAAGAGCCGACGAAAATATGAAAACAAAAATCTCTAATGTAAGCGATGACTATTTCCATTGACTATGCGATAATCAAGTTACGACTTTTTTGTGTCGTTTTTTCTTGTCATTTATTTTTTCATCGTGACTTTTTTTCTGCAATTTTCGTGGGTCGCGGTTATGTAACACGTGTGGTTGGGTAACACCAGGAAAGAAAATGAGGAAAGCAGTTCTTCGCCAACTATGAAATGGCCTTTGGAAACAACGAGAAGCTGGAGCACTTTCTCTGATTCGATATTTGGTATCATGCCTTGCATTATCAGGCGCTCTAACGTTTTAAGCGAAATGATAAACTTGATGATGGAAATGCGCGTTGCCCGAGGCGGTCGCGGTGAAATGAACATCATAAAGGCTCGCGGCTTATGCAACGTGCACGAATTATGATGTTTTTGGTCGAACGTTTTGGCCGACCGAGAACTCGCACCCGTTTGCTCTAATAATTTTGTTATTAATTTGCAAATTATTGCTAACGACTAGCCAATAATTCAGGTAATCTAAAATAAGCATCTTTGTTATAGCTAATCAACCTTTTAATGATTTATAGATCAGGCTTTTAAACTGTTAATTGTGATATTATCTCAATAAAATACTATGATTTGATTTATTTCTAAAAATCATGAATGATTAAACATTTTCGCAATAACTAATTTGTAAAATCAAAAATTTAATTAAAATCATCCGAATCAAAATTGTTCTACTTTTTCTTCTGTTAATCGTGAGAACATTGTCTAGTTCATTTGATTTTTGAAATGATAATAAAAAAGTGTAATGAAATGTCGGATAATTACAATTTTTTTGGTAACATTTCCAACAAAGAAATCGGCTCAGGTGATAAAGAGACTGGATTGCATTGTGACAGGACCGAAGATCAAGTCCTACCTCATTTAATTTTTTTTTTTATTTTTTTTAGTTTATTGTACGTTCCTTGATCCAAAAATATATAAATATACGAATTCATAACACATTACAATACAAATTATAATAATTATAATAAATAACAAATTTGAATACACGGTACATAAGTTATATTTTAAAGCATCAAGGTGAATAAAAATATTTATTTTTAAATTCAAGATTATCATGGAATCAACATTGAATTTTCGTTAAAATTAATAATTAACAAAAAAACTAACATTCTTATGACGAAAATTCATTAAATTAAGATGATTAATTGATCCAGTAACTCAAATTTAAATTATTTTATTATGACAGTGCAAAAATCTGTCGGAGCACTCCTGCAGTCTTCTTTACTTTTAACGCCCACGAGAACTTTTTTTGACTCGAACGTTGTACCTCTTTTAGCAGCTGCCCATCCCGGGTTTATGTTATTGGTCCCAGACCTTAACTCATGGTACAAGTATGCTCGCATTGCATAATTCCTAGCCAACTCATTGCCATGAGACGATATCTACAGAGTGATTAAAAAGTAAAATTTCAAGAGACGATGCAACTGCGGATTACCGTAAGATCGTTATTTATTAATTACAATGATCGGTATTAAAAAAAACACGTTAAACAAAAACCTTATACAATCAGCGACGAAATCATTTACCACTTGATTGCCAAATTTTTGGTATATTGCTCTGGCTAATTGCCTGAACCTTTTTTAGGTCTGTCATAAATCGCGGTTTTTATAAATTTTGATTGTAGTTATACCACCAAAGTTGGTGAAATTTCGCAATGTTTTATGTATGGACTTTTGAAATTCCAACGGAATGTCAGCTGAATAGTTGACGCACAATGACGCGAAATGTCTAATCTCTTGAATTGGTGCTTAAGGGGTAAAAAATATTTTCGTTTTTCAACACCATATATGTGCCTGCACAAAGCATATGATCCTTCGAAACGTCGCGCCGAAAGGTTATTGCAAATGCCTCATGAAGTCACCGCGATGTAACATTCTGATAGGCACCGGATCCTTCATGATTATGTCAGTAACGCGATTCGAAATTTAATCGTAAAGACAATTAAAATTGATGTAAATCTTGTTAACAAGTAACTCATTTAGGGGAATAAACGACCAATAGAAAGTTAGTTCCTTTAATTTAAAATTGTTTCAACAACTGTCATTAAATCATCTTGATTACTAATTTTCTTGATAATTTTCCGCAAATTATCTGAATCTGTTTTCTATGTTGAATCATTACTATAATGTGAGATTTTTAAGTAGTACAGATCATTTCAAACAGTCATTTATTTGCTATTTAAACGGTATGAAAAAATTGAAATTGCATTAAAAGGCCAACCCTCTTAAAACCTCAATTACTGTTCCAACTAGGGCAATTGTACACTTCAAAATTTTTTCATACGGCCCTGGGAATTCTGATGAAGTGTTCATATATTTTTCACTTGTCTCTTTCCAAGTGCTCTCGATTCTGGTACAAAGGGTACATATTTTCTTTCCAGCCAGACACTAACTGTGAGAACAAAGTATTTTTCAACGTTCGACCTCGGTGGAGTTTTGTGTAAATATTAATCACAATTTAAGAAAAGGTACTCCCATTGTCCTGACAGACTTCTGAGGTAGTTCAGTTTTTTTTTTTTTAATTTTCAAATCTGATCTTCTTTTGAATTCTCAAGTTGTGTTAAGTATGGTTTTGCTAAGTTTTTCTATAAAAAGACTTGCATCAGAAATGTACATTGAACATTTTTACAGAAGACCGTGATTTTATCATGCAAGTAATATTTTTTGCAGTAAAACAGTTCTGATATTATTAAATATTTTTTTGAATGAAATTTTCATGTCAAATATTTGTTTTAGTTCTGGAAATTACTGTTTCTCAAATAATAAACATTGAGAAAGTGTTCAAATTCGCCATCAGTAGTTTTTTTTTTTAAATATAAAAAATATATAGATTTCGTTTTTTTTTTTCTCCGGAGTATATTTGTCTTCGTTTTCATTATTATTTTGATAGTTGCCTCATCATCGTCTTCGACATCAAAATGTACATTTTCAACTTCATTTTCGTTATTAATGATGGTGTGAAAACGGAAGACCATCAAACACAGTCGTTTGAAAATATCTGTTTGATTAAATTGCATCTTGGGATGTAACAAGATCTTGCACTTTGACACCACTTTCATCGGGATAAACTTCTAAGCTACACATCAATTAAGAAATCGAAACCGAAGCTATAACGAAACATCCTCATTCTTCTGGTCGGCGACTTAAACGTCACGAAGTTACTTTATCAACGATTGTCAATTGGCAACTTGTAATTAAAAGGAAACATGTTCATCTTAACGTTGAAAATACGATGTAAATGATTAATGTCAGCTTACAAGCCAATAAGATTTATTTTTTCCCGATTACTTTAATAACATACAGAAATCAGCCAGTGAGAAATTTATATCCCAGCTGATACAATTCATAAAATATTATTTATTATTTTTTAAACGTTTACATAATGAAATGAAATACAAATGTGCCATTATGTTACAAAATCGTTTCAGCTCGTTCGGTGTTGTGTATTATTGTCATACTAACAACTCTTATTTGATCATAACGATACTAATTATATATTACGAAAGGATATGCGTTCATAAATACTACATTCGCAGAAACCGAAAGAAAAGTGTGAGCATGATCGTACAAAAAATGTCAAATTGCATCTCGAGAAGTAAAAAAAGAAAGAAACAACAACAAATGGAGGGACAATTTTTTATTTATGTTAAAACAACGCAAACGTATCTCATTTCTGATAATAACGTCGCGGTATGATTGTATAGGGCTGGTAATAACCGACTCCGAGGATGTATTTGTTTTTGCATTTCCGTTTCTTTTTTATTGCGTCCTCTCTCGTTCTTGATGCAGCCGAATTACACTTGTTTTGTTTCTTGGCTACATAATTACATTCAATCACCATAATAAATGATTCACAACATTAACATTACAACTTTTTGATAACAAGGTTGGCGCAGCACCAAGGGCCCAATGATCACAAAGTGACAGATAAAGTGGTTGCCTTTTCCCGATAATTCGTACAATTACATCATGCAATTTTGACACGTTCAATGTGAGGTGAAAGTTTCATTGCTCGCTAAGACATTTTTTTCATTCGATACAAAATCTCAAAAGTTCTAAATCTTGTACTACGTCGGGCTCATTTTTTACAACTGTCATGGAACAGTTGGTTCGATTGTGGAAACGTCCTTTTGTTTGGAAAAGTGTGCTCGATATTAACGAGATAAAAGATGACATTGTCAACGATCGACGTAGTTTTTAGCGATGACTTACGCAACCGCGACGCCAACATTTATGGGCTACGGATATAACAGAGACGAGGGCTATTAAAGACGATGCATCGTGCGGTTAATTGCCGCTTTGCACGCGCGAACGCTTTACATGAGACGCTTGCGCAAAATTCCAAGCGTTGCAATTCTCGTTTTACGCTGATGTCCTTAATTACGCGAATGTGTCGTGAAAAGAGAAAGAAAATAAAAAGAAACCCTCGAAGAGCACAACCGGCCAAGTGTCATTTTGCAAATGTACACGAAAAGCAATGTTCTCATAAAATTTATTTGTTCTTTCAATTTTGTCATTTTCCGCACGGGCGTAAATATATATTTTTAAAATATAAACAAAATATATTTTCCAATTTTAAATATATTCCGGCAATGTGTATGATATTTAATTTATATTTTTTTTATAAATTCCATTATATAAATTGATAAAATATAAAATAAAATATATTTTGTATAAAAAAAATAATAAAAAGACGTCAATTAGTATAATAAATTATTATATAAATATTAATATTTAATATTATAAATAATAATTGTTATATAATAGAATGTTTACCTATTATATTTCATTTCATTTTTTTGTTGTTCATTTTTTATATCTTATATGAAATTATTAATTGATAAAAACGTTCAATTTAATGAAAAGAAAAAAAATTATCGTTGGGATTTGAACTCAGATCCCTACGAGTTTTCTTATAAAAATTATTCCACGATCCCCTGAACTTTCAGTCTTATTTTTTGGTTTCATTCAAAAAGTCTAATTTTTAGACATTCAATTAGAATTAAAAAAAAAATATTTTTTCATTTATCAAATAAGACCAAGTTATCAAATTTTTGACACGAAATCTAGTAATTCTTGTTTGATTATTTTTTGTCCCACAACAAGAAACTCTTTAGTGAATGTTACAGAAAGCGAAATGTGACCAACTCAGTGACAAGATTTCATATATTAATTACCCGTCAAACGAAATCAATCCGCTTGGCAAAAATAGTTATTGGCATAATTACACTTGGACCTGAGCAAGCGCGGTTTTTCGCTCATTAATTGTACAGTTGTTTCTGGTAATGATTTTGATAATAATCATTATTCAATATCAAACGAATTTGCAAGTACACACGTTGGACTGTAATATGATATCTTGATTTGATTTGCAAATGCATATCAAGTTTATGGAGCTGTTTAAACTTGATCCTACTTCAGTGATTTTGTGAAGTCTAAAAAAACTTTGCGAGTACTGGTTTGGACACGAGGGAAAAAATGAAAATCTTAATTTCAAACTCGATGACTTTGAAACAGTTACGGAAACGTGAAATTTCATCCGGAAAATGAAAACGTACAAGTTAATTAAATAATGTGAAAGCAATTTTTCGTTAATTCGTCGTTCCTTAAAAATATAATTGCTTTATCACTTCGTACCAAAATAAGTCGTTTGCGGTTACGGAATACAGTCATATTTATCCGCAAATGGATGTGAAAGAGATAATGGAAGAAATGAAAGATATCATTTCAGAAATACGTCCCTGCTCGCAAAAGTTAGGTCTTGTCAAGCATCACTCAAGTGTCGTTTAAGTTTATTTTTCCCCTCTTTTTGGTTTGAAAAGTTGACACAGTCGAGGACAAATAACGTGGCGAATTTCAAAGGATTTCAAAATTTGCTTCCATTTGGAATAAAAAAAAAGGAAATATAATAATAAAAACAAATGAACGAACATTTACGTTCAGATTTCATTGCAAGGCTTAGTTGCATGCACTTACCCAAGCTAACTCTTAATTCACCTTTTTATTTTAAAAGCCAACTCGTTTTAGTTCTGTCCGATTCACACACAAAGAATTTTTTTTTTTTTACTAATCACAATAAACAAAGTTCAGTTATATTTTTATTCTTGATATATTTTTTATGTCAGTTGTAAATAAACTGATACTTTCAGAAGTCTAAAATAACATTCAATATTATTTAACTGGTCATAAAGGTCACGGCTCGACAGTGTTGATGAACCGGACTCCAGTGTTATAACACCTAAACTAAACACGACGCGGAAATTAAATATGGAAATATTTTAGCGCCGTGTTGATGTTTAGTTGTAATCATCGAAACGGTTTGACTTTTAAAATTAATAACGTTAAAAAAATCTCACTCCTCAACATCTGAATTTGAGATGTAAAATATTTTGTACGTTGTGAAAGAGCAATTTTTATTAAAAATTCAAATTGTTCAATAACATTTCGGGAAACATTCCAAAATGATCGGCCACGCTATTAAGATAAACATGATTTGATGTGCGATAATTTTCTAACTGAATAATATTTTTGATTTCGTAATGTCTGTGTAATTGAAAGAAGTGTTATTTTCTTTCTATACTTTCAAGATTGTGACAAATTTCTAGTGTCATCGTAGCGTCGTCGGTAATGAATACCATCATAATTTATTTAATTAATTGAGAATTACGTTTATGCAATGAGATATCCACTGAAGATTCTCGACGAGATAGAGACGTGTCCCATCTGGCACACGTGAATGAATAACAAACACGTTTTCATATTGTCGCGTGCTCCTCCATGCTCGACACACTGAGCTAATTGATAGCAACGCGACGATTTGTACAGCTTAATATTTTATGCCCAATTAAGAACTTTACAGTCGAGATTTCAATGTAAAAAATCTTGTTTATGGTTTTATTGTTATTGTTATGGGGTTTCAATTAATTAACCAATTAACTTTTCATTAACTCACCACAAAAGTCAATCGTTTCACTGCTACGAAGACGCGAAATTCATTCGCGTCACAAAAACATTTCGTTTTTCTTTTCTTTGTGATTTTTTTTGTTCGTTAAAATAACACAGGTTTATTTATAGGTTTTGATGAAGGCGATATTTCATTTTATTTTTTTATCTAAAAATTGTTGACGTAATTCACGTTTCGTATATTGAACGCTTCGGATTGAAATGTTTGTTTTTTTGCAAATATATTTTTCATAGGAAATATATATTTTCAAAACAACGTTGTGTACTGTTATCAGATATTCTGTCAATTGTCGAATGATGTCACTTTGACCTTAAATGGTTGCTTGAAATGCACGATACATATTTTTATGGTAACTGAAGTTTAAATAGAATGCTAAAGAGTTGAAAAGAATCGTTATTGCTATTCTCTAACTGAAAACTATTCTGTTAAGATATAAATATTCATAAACGAGTTATCTTAAATGAAAATTTAAATACTAATAACATTAATCGATGTAATTTTACAAGCCTTTGACACGAATTTTCTCTGACATTCCGCGTACTTGAAAACAAAAAAAATTATTTTTTCTGTTCACTTATTTTTTATTTTATTTTTTTTTTGTTTTAATTTAATTTTGCATTCCTTGTAAAACTTTTCAAAAGTTGTTACTTTTTGAATCAAAATACAACGCCTTGCTTCAGAATGTAAACTTTCATTTTTTGTAACTCTCGTAATTTTGCAATAGGTTGGAAGAAAAACCTTTTGAAAAAAAAAATGTTAAATGTGCATTGATATTTCTTGCAGATTCCGAAACTCCGAAGGCTCGATCGAAGGAAACGCAAATTTAAAACTCGAAACGTTGTAACACTGCACGTCTCGCGTAACGTGGTTATTTTTGCAAACGCACAGTTTCGGGCGTAATTCGACGACTGGTCATCGCGTTCACGATGCCTCGGTATTCAAAGATCGAAAGAAACCGCCTTGCGGGGGATCGAAACTCGCGCCGGAGACTCAGTTTGGTGTGATAGTGGGGGAGGGACCCACTCGGGAATACTCGCGGCAAAGTAACGCTCATTGTTGTGGCCAGGGACCCGATAGTTATGGGTCCCTGGCAACCTTGTCCCAGTGGCATGCGCGTCTGTCTGTTCGGCTTACTTGTTGCCTCTTTACGGAGCGGCCAAAAAAAATACGCCTACGCGCGCATTATCGCCGCATCGGGCCTCATTTTCGCGGCTTTTGATAACAAAGAAACACGACGCGAATCCCGCTCAAAAGCCCCACGGCTCCATTTATCAACAACTTAAGCTTTTCATTCTGCTGAGAACTTCAGTCGGGACGTTATATTGTTAATTCAATTAAATCGTCTTTCAGACCTCTGTGATTGATTTAACACAGTGAATCGAGATTTTAAACACTGTCCATTGTCTGCTGTTTTTAAAAGTACTTTGTGAATTCGTTTGGAAAATGCTTAAGCTATGACATAACGCGGAGAATTATCTGATTTTGAAATATAAAAGTGTGACAGTTACCTTTCATTGTTTTGATTCAAAAACTGGTACGTACACGGAGAAAAAAATTCTTCCGAGATTTGCTGAACTGTACAGTATATGGGGGACAAATAAAAAATTCGTGAAAATATATACTTGTAGCAAATTTTGATGAATGAGCAGGAAAAATTTATATTAGTTTTCTCATTATATTCTTATTTCTCATTTCTATTTTTTACTCAAAATTTGATGCTGTAATTTTTTATGAGTTTTAGATTTGCCCCTCATATACTGTAGAGTTCAGTAAATTTTCATTTCTGAAATATGATAATTGATGGAATTTTTTTCTTAGTGTAAAAATGGTTTCCAAAAAACGAAGTGTATATTGATGAAAAGAATATGAATTTGGAAAGAAAATAAGGAAATTAATAAAAACTATAATGAAATAATACAGAATTATCCTAATTGTTTATTTATAAAATTTAATTACAAAAAAATTAAGTAATGGGATCTTTATTGAATATTTGAAAAAAATATTAAAATTGAAAATAAAAATCTGTATGAAAAATGCTCACTTAGTATTCTTTCTAAGATCTTTAAAAATACCTACGATTATTAATTTATGATAATTATTTTTGGTTTTGAAGTAAATCATTAAATCTATATTCCGATATCCTTATTTATGATGACTATAAATAAAATTATTTTTGTTCATTTTTTATACATTTTAAGACTTTCATTTCAGCGGTTCAACTACTGTGGAACCCAAATGAGTGAGAAGAATAAAAAAAAGCAAAAAGAGGAGGATTCTTTGGGTAACAACGCATACCACAGAGGGATTAAGTTACCATTCGCACCAAACGTATTTGTGTGGCTTCCGTTAATAACCAGGTAAGTACTTTTTATATTTTTTAATTATAGCAGATCAAATATTTTTTGTATCCATTTTAATTTTTTTATTTCATTAACTTGATTATTTTTGTGATAATATTTTTAAATCAAACATTCAAGTTTGTGAAATAAAAACGTTGAAATCAATATAAAAAATTGGAACACTTGATCAGCTATAATTCAACAATATAAAAAGTACTTTCTCTGTTATTAACGGATGCCACAGATTTATAAAACTAATTTTTTCTGATTGCAACAATGAGAAATCCACATATAATTGATCAAACAGTGCTTAATTATCTTGAAAAATAATCGATTATGAATATTCACAAACAAATTAAAAACTCATATACAGTCAAGATCCATTATTCTCACGGTATAATTTTCATATTTATTTTGTTGATATGCAACGCACCTCGCAAAACAATTAATGGTTGAAAGTGTGTCAAGACTGATGCATTGTAGAATTATTATCAGCATCTCCTGCCCTATAATAATTTATTATTGGAGTTCATTTGTCTACCAATCTACTACAAAAAAAATATTAAATTATACCACGAATATTTTGCACAATTTGTAACGAAAGAAAATTACATTTCAACTTTTCACTTTCTAATTAAGAAATGAATGTTATTATCACAATTCATCGTTTTAAAATCGATTTTTTGTTTCAACTCAGGAGCATATTTTGTAATAAAAATTTTTCCAAGGCATTGAGGTGTCTTGACAAGATATACACTCGTTTTTCTAAGTGAACAAACGCTCGTACTTAAACAAAGCGCGTAACTCAACTCCTAAAAATGAAGCAACGAATTTTGCAAAAAGCACCTAATTATGTCGTAAATTTGAGTAAATTTAATATACAATTAGTGCTCTGAAGAATGACGGTTTTATGCAAACACGTCAAGATCGAAGCAAACAATTCGGCTAAAGTTCTTGTGCGCCCTTAACCTAGATAGAGTTGGTTCATCATCGCACCTTATTAAACGTAATGCTGACACAAAAAGTGTTAAACGGTTTCGCCAGGCGTTTACGAGCGCCTAATCGCGAAAGTATAAAATCTTTTCCTAATTTACTTTTGAAGCGCGCGTAACGAAGCTGCGATGATTTTCAGCCACATTTTTGCGCGTTTCAGGTATAAAAGCGCCGACGGAATTTTTTATTGCTGTCATACGTTTCGGCCGTTTACATTTCAGCCTGACTTTTATGCAGTCGATTACGACACGAAACCTTTGTTATCTCACGTACCCTCGCATTGAGACGTTTTCACGATAGATTTCACGTCACGTTGTCGTCATTACGGAGTCATTCAGTTTATTGGAATACAACGTTTTTATGAACGTAAAACTGATAACCAGCTCAATAAATTTTGATTAATAAGTCGATTCGTTTAACGAATTTGAGGCTCGAAATTTTGTGTTATGTGACGACGAAAAAATGATAATTTCTTGACCATAAAAATTTGGACTCCAATTTATTTGACAAATATCACTTGTCTTTAATTTATGAATTTGAGAAGGTTCTTGAAACGGACAGTTGAAATTTTTTGAGTTTCGCGGATTTTTTCTAGTGGAAAATAGAAATGAACTCAACTGTGAAGTCTGACCTATCTTCGCGTATACTACTTCCCGACGCGCTAGACACATTTAGAACAAAATTACTGTTAGAAAGAACATACAGCCGAGCCACTGAATTTTTTTTTCTTCGATTCAAATTGCAAAAAATTATGAAAAATTTACAAAATGTTGTTAATAAAGTTAACCAATATGAAAGTAATTTCAATTAAATGGTTGATTTCAAAATAATTATTCATAATTATTTTATGACTATTGCAAATAAACATTGCAGTTTTCAAATTAATTTTTTATTACTGATTTCAATTATCAATAAATTTACAGACTGATAAATAACCCAATAAATTCAGTAAAACTGAAAAGTATGGCCGAGTATGAAAAAAAAAGTTCTTAAACATCAAAACATAATGCTGTGATATAAAAATTGACTTTGGTCAAGTACAAATTCTAAGTCGAGTCATATAAACCGATATTATCGTAACTAATAATGATGCTCATCAATTAAGTAGTAAGCTATTTCCATATAAATGCTTATAATTATGTTATGATAAATATTTGTTCGACTTGGAAAAATACTTTTAGGTACTTGGCGACCCGCTGCTGAGTAACTAACTCTCATAGACAAAAATATAGCTCTGAGAAATATATAAAATATATCTCTATAATGCGGTCGCATTACCAA
>JAAMPD010001779.1:0-20471 GCA_025266255.1 Trissolcus basalis | reverse complement strand
AATTTAGTTAGTTTCCTTAATACCTAAAAAAATTTACAAGTAGTAACAAAATAATAATAATAATAATAATAATAATAATAATAATAATAATAATAATAATAATAATAAAATAAGAAATATGTAAAGTTTATTGAAGAAAATATAAAATTATGAAACTTTTCATTATATGATTTTGAGATGAGATTGTTGATTTTGAAAAGTGTAATTTTTTCATTATTTCTTATAACCTGGCGGATTTCAACTTCGTGCACGAAAATGCTAATCAATGTTTTTTCTTCACCGACACAAACAAGTTTGATAAATGTAGTGATTTCCGTGTATTTTGTTAAGTAGCGATTCTACCTTGTTTATCAATGGAAAAAAAATTCCATCCGGTAACTGGTTTCCAAGTTGTAATTTAATATAACATTGATTTTGCAGTTTGTAAATCATCGGCTACCGGAATGAATCCTCAAAATAAATTACAACCGTAAAAACAAATAAACGTCACAACTAAACACTGGTGAGGTTCACGTCGATCTGGAGATAAAACTGGTTTACCTCGTCGGGTGTAATAAGTTATTAAAACTAACTATTCGCGTTGTAATCTAAATAGAAAAGCATAATCGAGGACTCACACTTTCTCGATCGATTGAGATATAACCTACTCGCGTATATCAGTAATGATACCTAGCAATTGTATACGACGTGCATTTGAAATATGAAAAAGAAAGAAAGAGAGAGAGAGAGAGAAAGACGGGAAAAAATACTGAGACTGATTAATAGTCGATTTATCATTGCCGTAAGTAATAAGCAGAAAGTATAATGACGTATCTATGTATATGACTAACGATTCTTGAATCACGAAACGGCAAAGCATATAATTTCGATGCATAAATAAACGTGTCGGGTACGCGCGGTTCTCGGCAATTTTCTAATGTATAAGAGAGTGAGCGATGTACAGATGAAGATGTTTCGATATGCATTGCATTATGATATCGTATAAGTCAATAGCCTTCGATTTGTTGACCCTTGCCATTTGCAAATGACGTTAACAAAAACGAGAAAGTACGCCTTTGTACATACGATTCACATTCATTCATTCCAAACAACTTTGGTATAATCGTAGTTTAAACGTCAAACCATTTTCTTTATTTCAGTTATACAATTTGTAAAATACACGAATTATTTGTTTCCTCACTAGGGAAAGAACAAGATTTTTTATTCTTCAGGATTGGAAATTGATATTTTCCTCCTAGGGAAAAACAATATAATTGATGTAAAATAATTTTTACGATGAAAAGCTGATTCGTTACTTTCTGAAACAGAAAAGTTCATTTTTCAATTCTAGAGACAGGAAAAGTAATTTTACCTTCTAGGGACAGAAACCATATTTTTTACTCAACATTTTATAAATTTTCTAACCTTCTTAACTACGGTGAAACAATTCTTTGAATGATAAACTGATCTGTTACCTACTGAGAGCAGAAAACTGTATTTTTCCAACCTAGAAAGTAAAAATTACATTTCAGAATACGGGAAGGAAATGTTTCATTCCCACTGTACTTTTCGAAGTGGAAGTAAAAATGAAATTTTATTTTATTTTTGCAGGTAAAAGAATGATACAAATATACAAAAAAGTTGTAAAAAGAAATGAGAATTAAGAGGATGTGGAAAAAGTGATATCGTGACGAAGGAAGCAAACACATTTATCATGCAATTGGAAGGAGAGAGCGAGAGAGAGAAAGAGAGTACACAGATTGAATGGGAGCTTCAGCCATCACTTTTGGGATGCCAATTTTCGTTACAACTGCCAATACAAATATCACGATACAAAAGGCGAGGCCCCCGTGTGATTACCAACAACATACTCTTATCCGAACGAAAATCGGTCCACGCAACAACCCAATTGGACGTCGCTATTCTTTCTGATCGTTAACCTTTGCCGTCGCGTATAAAGCATGAAGGGGTCTGGGGCGCTTGGGGGGGAAGGTCGGCCGAATCATGCGGAGAGATCCAGTGTGGCTTTCAGTAAGCACCTGAGCGTATAAACGAAGCCTCTAACGAGCGAAAGAAGGATAGGATTAGGGCGCTCGCGGTAATAAGCCGAGAGGAGGACAAACGTCGGGGGGGATCGCGCGCGAGCGAAGGAGACGCAGCGTCTCCGAAAGTAGATTCGTGCCGAGAGCGAATCGCCGCTATATAATGACGTGCGAGCGGGGACTCTCGCGAGCGAACAAGGACGCATGCGGTCCCGCATCGAGAAGACAACGAGGAGAGGCAAAACGAGCAGCAACCGACGGCAAGAGAGGAGCGTGGAAAAAACGACGGCGCGGGGGCACAGCGCCGAGTGTCGGCACCTCGCCGCCACAGCGGACCACACACGTCGACGAGGGGCTCTCAACTCGCGGATCCCCACGAGGATGTTGCGCCGCCGATCACTATAATTAACCCGAAAGGGTTGAGAGGGTGCATAGCTTTCTCTCTCGCTCTCTCTGTCTCTCTCGCTCTCTTTCTGCGCCGAGCGGTAGTGAGCTTTAATGGCTTCGCAAATAATAACCGAGACCCGGTGTTGATTGGCTTGGCTTTAATTGATGTCTTGAGATGTTCACCCCCATCACAACGTCTCTCAAAATTTCACTCACTAAAATAAACATATGGCATATCAGAGTAGAAAAACAAAGAAGAAATGCACTTTGAAAACAAATAGAAAAATAGAGTTGGAAATTAGAGATAGAAATTGAAGTTTGATTTGAATGTTCTATAATTTAAGGTGGTATGAATAATGGTTTGTTTACAAACACTTGTGGGAAGTTAGTATAGCCCAGGGTTTTGATGAAATAGAATATGGTATTTTTTGAAATTTTAAAAATGTTCTTTTTCTGAAAACAATCATGTTCTTGGTGCCAGATCCTAAATTGCTTTTGTAAACACAGCGAATTTTTCACAACTACTTGAAGTAGGACGATGAATGTCATTTAAATATGCTTTTAAAATTCAAAGTTATGTTTTAGGATTGAAGCATATTTTGATTTGAAATTAGAGTCAATTTACCTGTTATTAATTCAGTAAATTTTTTGTAATTATACATTTTATAATTTTACAATGGTTTATATATAGTTGGAATTATAAACATAATTGTTAAACGACATAAATGTTAATTTTATATTTAAATTTTAAAGTCTAAAAGACTGTAATTACGAAAAGATACAACAAAGTTATTTGATTTTGTCTTGTTTTGTTTTGTTCATATTGAGTTCAAACTTTTTGATCTCATTTGTTTCATAACAACTTTCAAAAAACGTTCTTCACAATACATTTCTTCATATTCCACTTTTCTTTTGTAATTTAAACTTTCAGTTCAGTGCTGCACGTTGTCCGTTGTATCACGTATAAAAATCATCCAAACGCCACACGTCATAATACGTAATATATATGCAGAACATTTCGTTTTGACTGATGGGTTAACTCCCAGATCGATAGAAAATTTGTTCATCGATCCTTATTTGCCTCTTCCTTTCTTTCGATTCTCCCTTTCCAATTCTTTTCTTTTTCATTCCCATCTCAAAATATTTCACCGTTTAACAAACATGCCCTCGTAATTTTTTTCTCATGCATGCAATCACGCGATAGTTAGGAAACCTCGATGCAATCTCGTGTATAATATAAGGTTCACCTTTTTCTTTTTTTTTCAGCTTCAGCAGACACAGCGTCTGTCTCACTTTCCACGGATCTTCATCCCGGGATGAAAGTTTATCAGTCAATTTTGGAAGGTTTCCCGTTACTCACCGCAGGACGACCACAAAAATGACACATTTCACCGCAGCCATCATGCGTCCCAGAGAAATTCGTAACGACGTCGAGGGTCATGTCTCAGGTAGGGCATTAATTTGTATTTTTCCTTCTCGCTCCCGCCTGACCGATGTTTGTAAACATTTTTCAACACTAACAGGTGAAAATGTCAGGTTGCAATTCGAATGGAGCATTGAAGCGAAGTCAATCTATTAGCCAATTGTGTGGTGTCAGGTTGGAGCACGTCGTCACAGTGTGCCGCCTGACAAAAGTGAGTCGGACGCGTCACGGCTCGACACCCTTTTGATCGGACGCGTCAAAACACGTCCCGAGATTTTCGTGCTCGGTAGCGTATGAGCGATCGTTTGCACTTTGGCCTGCTCTCTCGCGCGTCATTTGTACCGCGCTCGCTCTCAGCGGGACACCGTCCGTCTCTCTTTCCCGGCTTGTTCTTCTTTTTTTTTGCCAAGCCCGACGATCGACAGCAGCGACGATTTCGACGTGATGGAATGAAACTTTCATGAGATGCAATCAGACGAACTGTCACGATTGCTCCTCCAGTCGCGCAAGGTCGAGATGAAAACGCTCTGATTGTAAGTGTTTTGTCGGCCGCGCGAGCTTGAAAATTCGCATGTTCAACTTCTTTCTTTTGCCCATTTGTTGGTCTCTTTTATTTTGGTTCTGGAGAAAATCACTTTTTGTCCAACACTGACTTCAACTTTCCCGTTCAATTTCAACGTGGGAAAATATTTTGCTTCTTTTTTATTTCTCAAGTTTGCTCCCAAGGGAGGAAATTCTGACTTTTTATACTTTGCTCCCTAGAGTGGGAAATGAGTAAAACTGTCAGTTTTAAATTTCAATTTTGACTGTAATTTATTTATTGATATATATTTGGTTTTACTTATACATTTTAGCTTTTTTATATCTACCTCTCGTTGCGAATTGTTTTATAAGTCAACTGTAATGTTCCTCGAAAAAATGTTGATAGTTTTTTTTTTTATTTCATGTAACTATAACTCGTGATCCGGCTAATCCGTCGTGAATCCTTGTATCCTCTTTTGGATTATGCGAAACCTTTCTGTGGCTCGTATACGTTTTCTGACACTCGTCCTATTTTGACAGTTGACAAAACGCCCAGCCCAAACAAACGAATTAAAATACCCAGAAACACTGGGCCGTCAAAATAATACAAGCGCGATATTAAAAGGAATCGAAGAAATGTCATTGTTCAAACTGACTTGAAATTAAATTTCAACTAAGGACAATTTCAGGAAACCAGCCTTGGACTCGTCAATAAAACGGTCGTAAATTCATCGTCCAGGTGATACAATTTGGGCATCGGTTGCTCTCTTTCAGTGTCAATCATTGGCCTACATTCGTGCCCGTCACTCAAGACACAGTTCTTTCAAAGATATTCGTCTTGACGTCTCAACTTCAGTCACGGAAAATCAGATTATCTCCGCGGGATAACAAGCCTCGGGGGATCGTATATTTTTGTTCGTTCGAGTCGACGAACTACCTGGTGCACGTCTGTGAGACGCTATCGGTGCATGCATTATAGCGTAGATCCATTTTTGAGATGGTGGAATAGAAAAGCTAAGTGCCTCGACTGGACCCCCAGTGGGCAATTGGTCACAGCGAACAATAGCCGAGCGGGGGGCCCCAATTTTTTATCAGTATAAACAAACTCTTCCCCGTCTCTCAAAGAAACATTTTGACTTGTTACCGCAAAACACAAAAGCTCACTTTTTTCTCCCAACAAAAAAAAAAAAAAAAAAAATAATAAAACAAACATTTGACACTTGCTATGCAAACGGCCTTCGAACTTTTTTGTTTCATTCCCGGCGGAAGAAAACAGAAAAAACAGTCTTATGACTTCATTTAAAATTGTGACATCGTTTTCGACTTTTGTTTGGTTCACTTTTTTTTGTTATCACTTTTTTTTTATCTTGGTTTTTTTTTCTGAACGTCTTTTTCCCATTGTCTGCTTTTCGGAACGTTGGAATTTCACAAATTTTCATATCTAAGTAATGTCTCTATTCATAGTCGCTAGGAAAAAACATCAAACGACAATTTTGTAAAGCGACAAATAACTTTTGAGATAGGGGTATCGTTAATTTGATATATCGACATTTCAACGGAATAATATAATTACCGGGCGATGAACAAGTTTTCGAGAAACGCCAAATGACGCCCGGGGGACCTTGAGCCGGTGAAAAAAAAAAAGCCGACAGGTATGTACATTTATAAAACGGGAGGAAAATTTGTGAACGAAATTCCGACGGAACGAATCTTGTTTTCTAAACATCGCTGTTGGATCGGAAGTCTTCGAGACACCTGCATTTTCTTGAATCAATGTGCTACTCATGCTCGCTCTCTGCGACGGCCACGAGCGCCTCCATTATATTCCCCGGAGGCTTGGAGTACAAGTTTCAAACACCAATGTAACACCTATAGAAAACAAAGCTGATTTGAGTCAGACTTTTCCATGTTCCTTCGACCGAAACTAATTACAAGTCAAAAAGTCAATGAAAACCACAAAGTCATATTTGCTGTAAATAACTTACAGCGTATAATGGGAAGCTGAATAATTGAATTGATCTGGCGCTTTCAAACATTTTTCTGACGGGCTAAACTTTCGATTTAATATTTTCGATTTTTTTAATCTTTCATAACATCTTTTTTATAATTAAAACAAAATAGGTCCAACAATTAAATAACATTTTGAATTTCAAAAATTGTAAAATTTTTATTATTCTTTGCTCCATGGAAAATTTTCAAATACTTTTCAACCGTTACATAGGGTAATTGTGACACTCGGATAAATTGTGTATTTACAAAATACAGTTACAAAATAAAGACAGTTTTTATAAAAATAAAACTTAAATTAAAAAATAAACAATTGAAAAATTAAAAAGGAACTATTAAATTTTGTATATATGAATGTGCCAAGTTAAATGTTTTGTAATGACAATTTATCCGAGTGTCAGAATTACCCCCGCCAATTGTTACTAAAAGTGACTAATAGATTTACAGAAAAGATTGTTTAAATAATTCGTGTTGCATTATTATGTTTGGCTTGTGGTATCTTGAAAAGCGATCAACGAATTGCGTTTGACATCACATTTGTAGTTGTTACTTGGAGTGCATCGCTGACACAGTGAAACAGCCCCGGCGAGTGTTTAGAATAAGTAAATGATGAGACGATAGGAGGATGTATGGATTTGCGTCTATATAAGCGGACAGCGGAAAAGTAGTAGACTTATATACGTCCCCTGGCTTTTCACAGGCCAGAACATAGGATCGATAAGTGTTTTGCATTTCATCTATTAACCATTTACCGAATATGGAGCTGCTCGAACATGAAAGCTACAGAGTTTAGCATCCTCTTATTATAATGGATACGGAAACGATAAGTTGCACTTAACGAGGCTCATGCGAGAGCCACATGGGCATTTATAAAAGCGCGCGTCGAGAAAATCGAGCCCCGCGATCGATACCTGAAAGTGCGCTTGGGCTCTCTCTCTCTCTCGCGGATGGCAAAGGAAATTGCGATTATGCATCGCCTAAATCCTTGAAGCAATATAATATAAATTGCTTATTTCAGCGGGACAATTTACATAACGAGCGCGCGGCTCCAATTGAATAAGTTGTGAAACATAATACATTATGTGCCAACAAAGGCACGGCAAACATCGAAAGTGGCCTTTACGAATTCATTTATGCCACTGAATTCGTATTATCTTTCGTCAAATTGTAACGAGAAAGTTTTCAGCTTTGCTTTTATTTCCCACTCAGGATATGCACGACGGATAATATAAAAATTGCGCGAGCGAAATATAAATGACAAACCGACGGTCATACCGATTATGCGATAAACGTTTTGTGTCCGCGTAACGAGGGAATAATTTATCGGTGTTTTACAAAACGCGAGAACGAGTTTTGAATACCATCACACCAGCGGTTAAGCTCGGGCTCGCGTGTCCATTGGGAACACCGCGTTTTCTGACTTTTAACAACAGTCTATATGGGGAAAAAAGAAAAAAAAAAAACAGTTGGCTGTTCATTGGCGTGCACGTTTTCAATTTTATTGATACCATTTTTCATGTTGGTTTGTTTGATTTGGTTATGGAATTTTGGAGGCCGTAGAAATCTGTCCAAGAAAGTCATCAGGTTGAAAACCGTCAGCTTGACACCGAAAAGAAATTCATCCAATTAGTTATGTTTTCACCGTATGGTTTAAAAAAGTTGTCATCGTAAAAATAAATTGACGTATACATTTTGAGTGACTTTGATTGGTCTCTTTTGGGTTCTTTGTTGTTCCAGTTTTGGAAAGTCAAAGAGTTTCAACATGAGAAATGTTTTTTTTTTTTTTTTTTTTCAATCACTCAATATTTTGAATATCCTCTTATATTAAAAAATACTTTGAAAAAATGTAATCAATTTTATATCTCTTGAAACCGCGCCACCTGGTATGAAAATTATGAACTAACAAATTATTAGAACAAATTAAAAATCAGTTCAAAGTCAAAATAGAAATTAAAAAAATAAAATGTGTTAAAAATTGGTTCAACTTGAAAAATTTTTTAAACAGCGCCACCTGGTGTTACAATTCAAAACTAATGACGTCCAAGAAGGAAACAATTCTTGTTTGTTTTGTTCGACTAGTTTTTTAGTAACTAAAAAGACTTAACTGTTTTAAAGTTGTTTAAAAAAAGAACAAATTTTTGAGAAAAGAAAAGAAAAAAAAATGTTTGGACGATAAAAAGGTGCTGATAAATCCAAAAGCCCCGGCATTTGCAAAGCAAATAAGCGCACGTTTAGTGCATTACGTTGTCTAATTGTTTTTCTTCATGGAAGATCAAGGAGAGTGTTGGCGAAAGAAAAGCTGCTGCGCGAGAGTATCTTGTGTTAAAGTGGAAGGTGCATGGTGGAGTCGTGACTGGTCGAAGCACCGACGACAGTTTTCGTGCCAGGCTTTACACACGCGTAAGTGGTACCCCGAAGAGATGAACTCGCCTCGTTTATCACCTCCCCGCCGATAAATCAGTATGGAATGCTTTGCGGTTCCCCATCGTGTTAGAACGGTTTATAAGCAGCGGCGGGTTCCCCGGAGTGCGATTATCTTCGCGTGCACCGGGTGTATGTTATCTCCTCTGCAGCGTGTAGGCTAATAAATACGCGTATAACCACGAGACCCGCTCGGGCAGAAGGAAAAATAGAGGACGCCTCTCGTTCTCTCTCGCTCGGACACCCCGCGAAAACCAAACCCTTGGGGGTAAATTCTCGCCCATCCGTCTCGTTCATCATTCGCTCCTCTTAACGGTTTTGGCCTGGGCTTATCCACGCACACGAACCCTGAGTACATATTTATAGTTGCGCTGTATTGAAATCGAGGGTGTGGCCGAAGAGTGTTTATGAACCGGATTAGGGGATTCAGTATCTTTTTCACAGTCCCTGGGGTGTGTTCGTTTTTACAACCGAGACTTCATAATATTGATAACCCAACCGACTTTACCAAATTGATGCTTGATCAACTTTCGAACCCCTTCCATCTTTTTATTTTGAGATTTTATAATTTAGAAAATTTGTTTGATATTATTTTACATTGATTATCATTTTTATAATCAATTTGGTAAATTTATTTTTTGAATTCTTTGCGACATTTTTGTTTTTCTAAAAAATTTGAATGATTATCAAATCAAAATAAACATTTTCTTGAAATAATTTAATATCATTTTTTTGAGTAATAAGTTTGTAATATTTTATAATGTTTGATATTATTTCATACAACAAATTGACGTACTATTTTGTTGTGAAATTTGTATGATTCGCAAAATGCATTTCTTACCCAGATTTTGAAAATGATCAAAAGCAATTATTTAATGATAATGGTTTAATAAAAGGTTTATTAAAATCATTGGAAATTAAATATAATTTCATATAATTTTTGTGAAATTAACTTTTTATTGCAAATTAATAACTTTGAACATGTATTTTGGGTATAATTTTTCGTGGGGGATTATCAAAACCAATTATACAACGATAATAATCCAATTGTAAATTTATGATTTCCATAAATTTCAGTTCGTTCATCATCATCTTATCAGATTAAAATTAAGACCCCAGAAAAATCGATTTCAACATAGCATGTATTTATTTTTATTCCCACTGGTTTGAATTCTTCAATCAAAAAGTAATAATGAACGAGCGCAATTAATTGAAAATCACAACCGGAATTTATCGGTACGGGTTAATAAATATTGCCACGTCTCCGGCCGCAAATATTTTGATACACAAAACGGGGCGTAATGAATAATCCTGCTATCTGCAAATGTAAATATAAATGCAAACGTATCGAGGCACGACTGCAACATTTCAACCCGTGGACGTATTTAGCTTACAATCGTAAAGTTAGAAATTTGACTCAGGACACGCGCGGTTCTAGGATGTGCGGAGACATGGGCGTTTTGTGCTCCAACTTGGAACGCCTCTGTTTCCCCTCCGATCGTCGGGGAGTGGGGATGAGGGTACCATGATTGGCCCCATGGTGGTGGGCGAGGGTCGGATCCAGCATTAATTATTCTGAATAAGTCGTCGGCCCACAGCGATTGATTATTAAGATTGTAAAACCATAAATAGAACCCGTTTACAAATCGCACAACAGCGCAATGATTATAAACCGAGCTCATCTTTGCTTGCAAACAGATTGGTCTATTTACTATCTTCATTGATCTGTAAAAACGATTCATGTCAAACTATATTATACTCTGTTCTGTTATCATTGGAAATTTAATTGAACCTACCAGCAATTTTAGAATCAACAAAATTAACAGAAATGAATTTACATAAATAAATTTACAAATAAATGATAATAATAAAATAACGTAAACTATATGAATTATATTATATATAATCTGTGAAAACAGATGATGTCAAAAAATTGAAAACTGTATAAAAATTGTGCAAGGTGATGTTTATATGCTAAACCG
The DNA here is from genome assembly GCA_025266255.1 of Trissolcus basalis. NCBI lineage: Eukaryota > Metazoa > Arthropoda > Insecta > Hymenoptera > Scelionidae > Trissolcus > Trissolcus basalis. The sequence continues at coordinate 9,708 of JAAMPD010001779.1, read as the reverse complement.
ATGAAAATTTATTACAGCTGAGCGCAAACATATTTTAGTGAACCGGTAATTATCACGGTGAAAAATTGTGTTTCGGCAAGATTTAGACAACGCAGCTGCTGAGTGTATTTTACAATAAATACATTCAATCACGTATGCCCATCGACAGCTGTCGGTCGAGCATGCGCAGGCATAATGATAATAATGTGAAGATTACTATCCGTAAGAGACTGGAAATGCAATTAATCATAAACGGTCACACCTTTTTCAGGCGGAGTTGGAACCATTTTTTTGTCTCACCCAAACTAAAAACGGGGTTTTACTAGAAGAAAGAAAAAAAAAGAAAAAGTAACAAAAGTTATGCGACTTGACAAATTGCAAATTTAATATCATCATAAAAAAAGTATATGCTGACTTTTTATTTGATTTGATATTCTTTCATTGTACCGATGATTGGAATGAAAAATTGAATCATAAAAATCATTGCATGTAAATCACCATCACCGGAGGACGTAAAGTGTAAAAAAAAACTATCATATCAATGAAAGAGGTGATTCATCAGGCATCCCTCAATATGATTTGATTCAAAGAATAAACGATCGAACGTGACTCGGTGTTATTTTTCAATAAATAAGAATCACCGGGACAAGATAATGAAAATGATTTAACATTATTGATCAGATCTGATATTCTTGTCTTATAAAATAACGTTTCATTTGGATGCTCAAATCATCATCATCCTCTGGCAGGGCTGATGTAATTTTCATTTCACGTGTTTATTACAGCCATTGATCAGTTTTTTCTATAAATACACTCGGAGGATTATTTTGCGAAATGGAAACACGTGTATTACAACACCACATATATTATATTCACTTTGAAAATGACGCGAAATTAAAAGATTCTGGATCCGCGATTGGAAATCAATAAACCAATTTGGTACATGGAAGTATAGTAAATTGGTCATAATATCCATCGCAGATTGCCGCTTAGCATTATCGGTGCCTCGTGATCGCATTTGGTGCGGGGCTCAAACGAAGCTAAACCGTACCTGCAACTGTCTGATGACCTTGATGCGCCACGCCCTCTCGCGGTACTGCTCCTCGAGCCCTTTACCCAATCATGCCGCGAACGTTGATCAGCTGACTGGTCGAAAAAATTTCTTCATTTATTATAGACCTATTGTAGATATACGTGCGAGATTACGAGTCGTAAAATGAAATCACAGCCGTCTGAGGAAATTGTGAATGATTACATGCTCAGGGATATATCAGCTGCATGACAAAAATCACTAAATTACAGTAATAACACCAACATTAAACTCCTCTTTAACATTGTCTCTACAATATTTCCAACCGAACGAAATATATAAACTTATACTTTATTATTACTTTTTTTTCAATTATATACATTTTGTGATATTTATGACATTTAGTTTTGAACGAAATTACAAATTACGCTTTATTGCCTCAGAGGTGAATTTGAAAGATTCTTGTTTGCTTTTTATTATATATTTTTCTTAAAAATATTTTATGCTTTTTTTTGGATAGGAGAAAAGTATTAAAAACTTTCTTATTCTCGGGCGAATCTCGTTGTCGTTAAACGTTTGACCAAAAAAATTATAAGACCCCAAGGAATTCGTGTTCATAAAATGAAATATTCATACGGTTTTATAAACTGCGATACAGTTATTACGTTCTTCAAACAGCCCGATAAAATATTTATTGAGATCGTATCAAGAGGCTCTGCGATGTCAAAACGGAACAATTAGCATGTAAAGTTGGCGTCGGTGTTTTTCCCCCGGGCGAATTCGAAAACGAAGACTGGTGCATTTCAGCACTCAAAATGACAGCTCTTGACAAAGTGGTCACGAGATGTCGTGTCCCTCGCAAATAATAATTTTCGATTGCGCGAAAATATGTTTTTATTTTTTCGAGACGAAATCAAAGTTCTTCATTATGTGCCACTCGCGTGTCCTTAAATGCAATCTCGTGTCAAATGGTGTTGCACTTTTTTCGCAATATCTTCATATCAGTTTGATAAACTCAAAAATGAATACATTTTCCAACAAAATACGAAGGCGAAACGAAAGAAAGATTAAAAAATTGTTACCTCCGATTTTTGATGGATGAAAAATTGAACTTTTTATATACAATATCGACCAAACTCGTTTATTTAAATCTTAGTGCGAAAGTGTGAACGAAAAAGTGAATACGCAAAAGATTCTCATCCAGTTAATCAAAAAGTTCTCGCAGCGACTTGTTTCCCAGAAGATATAAACGCAATTTGCAATTTAAATCTTAGCGGGTCGACGAGTCAATATTTTAATTGATCGGGTCTCTGGAAACTTGAATTTTTTTTGTTTCCATCGACGCGGCGCATAAGAATCACGCACGCCAAAAGTGTCTTTTAACACTGATTTACTAAGCATACAATCTGCGGTCTTATAAAAGTGCCGAAAAATTCATGTTTATTCAACGCCGTGTCCGTTTCACTTCAAAGCGCAACAATTTTTTCCCTCCAAAAAAATGAAAAAGAAAGAAAGAAAAAAAAACGCCTATTCATCTTAATGACCAAGGAAATTTGCTTAATAAAGTAATTCGAGCGGGATTTATGTATTCAATACACGACCGGCGACGGATATAAATTTTGGCGAAACGGTATCCCCACCATCTGAAAATGTTCGCCTCGGACATGACAATGGGTGTGTGTTATTCATGCGAGGACTTTTCATAGACGCTTAATTAAGCCACGGGGATTGACGGAATCGTTCGGCGCGACAGCTGCCACGTGAAAAATCGCAGAACGTTGCAGGGCCCCACGGCGCATCCCGGTCAAGTGAGCGATCGAAGAATAAATTACGTTATTACGTGGCATATAATACGGCATCTGCCCTGAGACGGATAATATATTTGTCTTGGTGCCAGAGAGAGACGCAAACAAGCGAATGAAAAAAAAAAGGTTACGAAATAAAGGAGAAGAAAATATACAGAACAGAATCAGAGGGGTGAGAATCGTGTACATTTTTGTATGAAGCGATTCTCCACGCTCAGCGATAAAGTCCGCGGATGGACAGGGAGAATGTTTGTCGACTCGAAGAAACGAATTAGCCCGACAAGCCGCGACAGCGTATCTCGTTGGTAGGAGGGGAGGATGCCAGCGTGAAAAAGATTTTACGATCGGTCCCTGGAGGGGGCGAGGAATGGGAGTCCCCTCTCCCGGAGAAAGGGAACCTGGGCGGTTCGAGCGCTGGGCGTGGCCTGGCGTACAAAAAAGTGGTGGGGGAGGATCCCTCGCGGGGGTGGGGGACGTTGTTTTTCAGCGGGATCTGCAGTGCAGAACTTGGTGGCGAATTCGCGGATGCGAATTAATTGATATGTTTCAATGTTGGAACAATGTCGTAAAAATGAATGTTGTTGATTTTCGGGACGAGCGTGTGTTTACGAAAACGATCAACGGAGGCCGAAGGAGAAAGCTGACGATTGATTATGGATGAGTTAATGCGCCCTCGAACACCGACGAAATTTATCGGCTCGTCCGAAGGGTCGTCCAATTTTGGACGCGAACGACGAGAGAGCCGAAATTAGCATTTTGCAAAAACGACCTTTGTGCTCAGCATTTTGGGCCTTTCTCTCGTGTCCCTTTCGTTACGAAAATATGATGTCAAACCTGACGATTTCATTTGGGAGCGTTAAATGCATACAATATTAACAGAAACGTGGCATGACAAATACAATTGCCTCTTCTTTTCTAATCAAACGTAGAGGAAAGAAAAGCAGAGGGAACAAAAAAAAAGGGAAACAAACGTTGTCGGACGATGGCGAAAGGTGTCCCGTGGTAGGGACTAGGCAGAGCTGGCTGTTGGGAGTGGGGTGGCTCGAGCTGGGGGCCTGTCCGCGAATGGGCGTGGACTACGGCAGGAACGTTAATAGAGATACAATCGAGGGTGTCTGGTGCACTGCACTCGTGCTCAGAGCGTAGGAGGAGTGAAGGGGAAGAGCGGCAGCAGTAAGTAGGGACTTGGGATCTCTAGTTTAGACATCACAGAGCGACGGATGGACAGTCAGTCAGACCCGTCACGCCACTCGTACGAGAACTCACATAAGTTCGGCGTTATCGAAAAATTGACCCGACGAACTTGAACGGGGCCGACCTGCGATGGTCGCAGAACTGCAACCGAGTGCAACACAGGCTAACACGTGCTACCGGTTTTGACAGGCCCTTTCGGCTTGACAGTGCAAGTGAGCAGAAAGTAAACACAGAGTTTATTTCACCGGAACGACAATTTTGCAATGAGCGTCGCGCTGGTAACCATGGACGCGGCCTACGGCTTGCGTCTGGCCAGACACCATCTGATGTGCCCGTCCCCGGAGATGAGGGACGAGCCCCAGCCGACCTCCCTGAGGTTCAGCGTCGTCAACATCCTGAGACCGGACTTCGGACGGGCGGCGATCCTCAGCAACTCGGCGATGAGTCCGACACGTGACGCCCCAATTCACAGTCCCCTCGCGCTGCCCAGGGACTTGAGCCTGGCGGCCACCAGGCTCTCGCCGCAGTCGCCGCCGTCACTTGGATTCTCCTGCGGGTTGTCTTCGCCCCTTCAGAGGCACTCGACGCTAAGTCGAAGCGGAAGTCTCGAGAGCTTGGCCAGCAGTCGGAGTTCGGTTACTGGAAGCTCCGGCACCGGCGCCCCGTCCCTCTGCTCGGCCTCCTCCACCACCGGCGCCGAGTCCGTCAGCGGGGAAAGCAACGCCGGAAGTACCACTCAGAGCTCCACCACCCTGCCGCAAAACGGGGCCAACGCGCAGAGCTTGTGGCCGGCTTGGGTGTACTGCACGAGATACTCCGACAGACCTTCCTCAGGTTGGTTCATGTTTTCACTTCGAAATTGCAGATTGTTCAATTAACAATTGTTTCCACATTTCAAAGAATTAGACAATTTTTTTTATTAAAAAAGAGTTCCACCGGTGTTGTTTAATTGAGTATCACAATTTCATGTAGGAGAAATATCCCTCTATAGTAAAATTGTGATAGTTATTTTTGTGTACAATGTTAGTAATTAATATTTTTTATAAAAAAATGATGGTATTTTTTTTATGGATAGCATTGTGCTTGAATATATAATATATATTTTTTATAGGACTGTACCAATTATTGTACATTTTTTTGAAGTGTGGAAGAATTTGTGTAAACTCATTTCAACTTGTCCAAGAGAATTAAATCTGAATGAACGATATCACGATGGAACAGATTACAAAGTGGAAGTTTTATTGATCTTGAAGGTTGTTTTTTCGTTTTGGTTGAATATTTGATAGGGTGGTATATATATGTAAACCTAATGAGTACCTATAGCTTTATCATCACATGTTGACGTTGGTGTAGAGCTGTGTTTGAAAATACTGTATAGCTTATTGTAATTTTTTTTTCACCATTTGTGTCAGAAGGTTTACACCTTTGGAGAAGTCAATTGTCCAACAACAATACCAGTGTTATAACATTCAGCAACGTTACATAATATTTTTGTATCTTTTACAAATTATTATTTTTTTGTTCTTTACAATTTTTTTATGTGAAAAATATTGTTTGAACATATTTTTTATGATGATTTCTTTCGATGGTTTCAAAAAGATAAAATAATCAAGTTATTGAAGGGGAGAAAAAGCGAGGATTCAACTATATGAGAAAGATCAAATTAGCAGACATTGTATAAGACATTTTCCTCGATTCAATTTCACATTGTAATATATTTTATGTGTCAGCACATATACATATACGATGAAACAAACATTAAACGCTTGTAGTGTAAAGCTCCTGCCAGCTGTTAACTTTCTCAGGGTATAGTTGTTACAATGACCTTTACGGCGCATCTCTGAAAGCTCATTTTTATACCCCTTTCTCGGGTTATAGTCAACACTTACTTATCCAGCCATTATACTTATTCACTTCTTAAATATTCATCAACATTTTATCGCCTTATTCATCAATTTATCATTTCTTATTGATCATGACTTAACTTTTAAACTATAAAAAAAATTAGAAACCAATTTTAAAATGTAAGAACAGTTTCCAAACATTTTTCAACTTCAAACAAGTTTTAAAATTTTTCAACGTTAACATTTTTAACATTTTTATCTTCATATTTTGCTTTTTATCAAGTAAAAAATTACAGCGATGAAAACGGGCTTAGGTGAATTAGTTAAATATTAATTGAAATATTAAGAATTCAATAGGAAAACCGTATTTGATGCTATATCTCCGCACGTTCGCACCATCTTCTATGGCATGAGTATTTAATCAGGCTATACAGCTAAGTGTTGACGAGCAGCCGACTTCCGCCAAGGCGAGTCGATAAAAAAGTGCTTTTCCGACCCCACGTCGAAGCGAGGAGGGTTCGCTCGCGGAATGAGCTTCCTACAAATTGGCCTGCCTTCCTAACACTGTTGTAACGTAAAGCATCTTATTACGGATGCACGTTTTACTCTATAAACGGCAGTGCCATTAGAAGGAAAAGACTTTTCTCCATTACGCATCGAGCCATCAACTATAATGCGGAAGAAATAAAATGCTGCGTTACCTGCAATAATGAGTTACTCAAATTAAACTTCCACTTTTAATCTTGCAAAAAAAGAAACAAAGAAAAAAAAACAAAGACATAAACAAAGACATTATTTTAGCAGTAAAATATTTTTTTCGAAGAACCAAAAGTTATTTATCTGTTTATCATTATTTTTCCAGGTCCCAGAACGAGGAGGGTGAAAAGGCCACCGAAAGCTGAAAAGTCAAACTCAGAAGAGAAGCGGCCCAGGACGGCGTTCAGCGCAGAGCAACTGGCGCGACTAAAAAGGGAGTTCGCCGAAAGCAGATACCTGACGGAAAGAAGACGACAGCAGCTTTCGCGCGACCTGGGACTGAATGAAGCTCAAATAAAAATTTGGTTCCAGAACAAGAGGGCGAAGATCAAAAAAGCCAGCGGCCAGAAGAACCCTCTTGCGCTGCAGCTGATGGCCCAGGGCCTCTACAACCACTCCACGGTCCCCGTCGACGAGGACGGCGAGGAGATCGAGCCGGGCAAACCCGAATGAATCCGACAATAGTTCCTACGTCAGCGTCGAATTTTCGGAGACCCAGAAGTCTATCAAGCTTTGTATCAAAGAAACAAAGTTCCCGTCGGAATGCTCGCCTGTTGTTTTTTTTTGTTCATGCTCGCCGACATCGGTTGCAGTATAACTTTTGTACCTTCATCTTTTAGTAGCGGGTATGCGGAAACGTCGGGTGATTCACGAGCGGCCGACTAGCAAATCGTCGGATAATGTCGACGCCATATGGACTGTACCGCGGCAAGATAAAAATAACCGCTCGGTTTTGCACGTAACTAAGAACAGGGCGACCTGTGGGTTTCGTGACGTGCATTAGGCCTTGTCGTTGTCAAAGAAAGTTGATAGAAACTACATTTTTACGTGCACGACAGCGTGTATTATTTCGTCCGGATCCTTTTATTTTTTTCGCTCTTCGTTTCTTTTTGCGATTCCAACGTTCAAGGGGAGGCAACATGAGCCGCTAATTGTGTTGGTTTTTCGCGTGCACCCGGGGGGGAATTGTTTTCAAATGAGATGTATAGACTAAAGAACACGATCGTGATAGTAAGATATGTACTCGAATAGAAAGATACGTCAATTATTGAATTTGACTATAGACTGAGTTTGACTGTATTTATTGCTCGTATCTAAGCCACGGAAACGAACATCCTAGCTCGATACGACGATTGAAAAATTGATTTATTTATTTTCTGTACATAGCCTGTAAATAACTTTAGAAATTAGAACTTTGTATATACGAGTTGCGAGTAGAGCGTTTATGATATGCGAAAAAGTTATATTTTATTTTGAATTATAGAAAAGAGTAAAACCAAGTTTCATGTTCAAACCCCCGAGTCGATCTCAACGAGAAATGCTGTTTCGTGTTTTCAAAACGTCCGGCAACACTGAAAGCAAAAAAAGAAAGAAAGAATTACAAGTGTGTATCGATTTGGTAATTGTAACATTTTTCGTTCTAGTGTTAGATCGTCGGTCCACGATGTAAAACATGCTTCTGTTGTCTGTGTATTTGTTAACGTCAGTTTCAGCATAGAAAAATACATGTATCGTCATGATGTCTCATACCAATAACTATTATTGTAACTCATATGCAATATCTACGTGTATAATCTAATGCAGAAGATTAAATGAAACTCTAAACATGACACTTGAATGAATTTTTGCAACGCCTTTCCTTTTATGAATAGAAACCTATTTTTTCCATCTCAAATAACCGATGATAAAATTGATGTTCAAATGAACAATACAATGAACGAATGAATGAGGTATTGAAATAATTTCAAATTTTATATTCAATCTCTTTCTCAAGATTTCATCGAGAAGGAAAGTTTACAAAACTGGATTTCAATTTGCGTTTTGCAATGTTGGTTTTGACGAGACACTTTCCACTTCGTCCTGACTGATCGACTGAAATTGTAGCGGGAAAAGAGACGTGGCCCGTGGCGTCACAATTTAATTCGTCAAAACAGAGCGCCCAATTCGAATGTGTTACAACCGTGCATGTAAACGCCGTCTTGTTTTGAAGCAGAGATGTGCGCTCGACAAGTTGCGCTGTTATTTTTTTGTTTTCATTTTTGTTTCTTCACCGAGCGTTCAATTACCAAAGTGAGAGTCGAGAAGACGACAGATACTTTGTTCCCTCGGTGCGTTAAACTGTACAAACACATTCGAGCCACGTCGCTTTTACCTCTTTCATTAAAAAGACAGCACGATAATCGTGTTTTTGCCATCGCCCGTTGGCTCGCGAGCAATTTCACAAAGCGCGTAATATGATTGAGTCGTATACACCCGAACTGAAAAGTTATTCAAATAAACGCGTTCTCATTTGGGACAATTGACAACGACCACGTTTCAGCGTGCGACGTAAATATATAATCACCACATCTCCTTCGGAGAGTACGCACTTTCACAGCCATTGTGTGCCAGTTACAATGACACACCACAATAAGCGCCATCGACAATGCCAGTGTCACAAAAGGTCCCGGTGTTCTTCGGACCACGTTGGATTTTTTTTGCCCGAGAAAATGGGTTACTTGCAATTCTTTTTCGCGAATCTCCTCCTCCTCCTCGCTGGAGCTTCGATCAATTATAGAGACCGCACGTTCGTTCTTTTTTTATATTCGTTCGTTTCACGTCGATCTGTTACAGTTCCCGAACGCACCGCCGCAGCAATTATCCGCTGCTTAAAAGCAGGGAATTAAAATTCATCTTACGCTTTTTTTCGATGTGCTACTTTATTAGAAAGGGTGGTAATTTATTTCATTATCTTAAAGAATTCGTGAAATCCATCATAAATTACACCTGTTTAATTTATCAATGAAATTTATTTCTGGTGGTGACAGCGAAATGAGAGATGGGATTGAATTAAAATGATTAACGCTCGGTCAAATATTTTATTGAGTATCGAACTCGACACAATGTTGTAATTTTTTTTCCTTTTGAAACTATAATCAAATGAATTAAGTTTCTTATTTTCAAATTTATAACGTAGGACGACATTTTTGCATGCGATTAAGTATTTCAATTTTGATCAATTTGCGCTAATTATTCTCTTGACTTTCAAAAATATTAAACTGAAAAGATAAAATATAGGGTCAACCCAGGGTAAGTGTTACAAATGGGGTAAAATGTGACA